>BLSH010148152.1:659878-679351 GCA_018402905.1 Glandirana rugosa
ACGTCGGTGTCGAAGTCCTACTAGTATTAAGTCACGATTAACGTGTTGAGATAAGGGATTACAAGAATTCGTTACTATTTTGCATCTCCTCTGACAGGATACACAGTGGTCCCTACGAGGTGACGTAGGACGAGGACACCGAAGTGTGTGTGATGTCTTCCTTTCTCAGGTTTTCATTACTGTGTCAAGGAGGTTAAACTCGTCGGTGCCCACACTATGAGTTGTGCATGTGTGTTGATGTACCAGGGAATGTGCACGACTGCAATGAAAATGAACAGCTTGTTCTTAGTCCCAGAGAGCAAATAAAACAAGAGTGTGTGTGAAGCCACAGGAGCAGGATGCAGTGGAGCATCCCTGGTGACACATAGGACAGTCTCCTCTACGTTTTATCATTGCTTAAGAACATTAGGGAATAGAGTTGTGCAATTAGCACTGAATTATGATCATCCTGAAGCTGTGGCTGCAGAGTCTATCATTAACTCTTGGCCATTGTTCACATGCTACATGCTAATTACATAATCATAATGGAGCTGTGAGTTGTATACATGAGGGGCCTTGTTTCAGAAGAGAGATATTTTGTGTTCCAGTACATAAGGTGAACACACGCAAGTGTAATAGAAAATGCACTTCAATTAGGTTTATAAGCCATGCGCATATGGAACTTATTATTGTTATTATTATGATTATTATTATTAATAATCATAATAATAATAATATTTTATTATTATCATTTTACTATTTTTAAGATATGCAATACGGGTTCCCGCATCGCATGTCTCCAGGCGGCAGTTCACACTGCCATATGCGAACTGCGTGGAGTGTCAATAGAAAGCTAATAACACACCCATCAGTTTGCATATCGCACTGCGAACTGCCAACTCGCACAGGAATCTAATCGCATGGTGTGAACGACCATGCAATCCGATTCTGCCCCTGTGGAAAAAAAGGGTCCTGTGCGAGTTTGCTCCGATTGCGATGCAAATTCAGCTATATCTCTATGGCTGAATTTCATCGCACAGAGATCGCATGTGATCACACTGCTGTGCGGTGCGAATCATATGCGATATCCAGGATCGCTGCAGTGTGAACCGCCCCTTACAGATTGGTGACCTGTGTTAGCACTGCCTTGTTTCTTGTTTCTGTAGAACTATAAGTCACAGCATACATCATTACAATTTCTCCCCTTCCTGTAAAATTACAGTCCCAGCATGCTCCATTCCTGTTTCTCTTATCTGTGTGCAAGTACAAGTCTCCCCAAGCATCAGTGACACTTCTGTAGAGCTACAAGTCCTAGCACAGCTTCTAAATTCTGCAGCAGGTATGAGGTTTAATTACCTTACAGAATAAGCGTTTGCAGTTGTAGCACAAGTAAGCAAATAGACATACAGGTGCTTTTTCAGGAACCATCACACAATATTAAAATTGTCGATTTGGTTACAAAATACACTCATACATCTAACATTTTTTCAAGCAAAATTCATTAATTTGACATCCAACTGCATTTACAAATGTTCCTTCTTTATTAGTATAGATAACTTTAAGGCCTCATGCATACAGGGCATTAAAAAAAAATAAGCTGCAAAGCCAATACCGTCGCCAAGAAAAAATGGCTCTAAAAACATGCTTTTATTGGCGTTAATGCACGGTTACCCGCATTAGCGTTTAGCAGCACTGCCCTCTTCTATTTTCCACTCCCAAATCACATAACTACAGCTTAAAAATGCTTGATGCTACATCCAGAGTTAACACAAGTTTAGTCGTGTTTAGCCTTGACAGACATTTTTACAGTTGTAACGCTAGTCTTCTTAACACGCTGGCCCTGGGGTTTTTTTGCAGCTTGAAAACGCCCATGCCCCTTACAGCTCCTAAAAGCCTTTGTGTGCATGGACAAATAGAATAACATGGAGAGGTGGTTTTAAACTGTAAAAAAAAAAAAATGCTCCTAAAAATGGCAGGAAAAATGCCCTGTGCATTTAGCTTTGCTTTCCTATGACTGAGAATCAGCCAACAGAAGGCTAAGGCCCGCTATCAGCTGACATCACTTGAATCACAACGAGATACACCCAGCCTGACAACTGGCTTCAACACTCAGTGCATGGCTGAGCATGTATGTTTGTTGTTTTGCAACCTTAAACTTCTCCTTTAATTTAACCTCATATCATTCCTTTGAAATCTCCAGCACAGCAGAGCTCAAACAGGAAAGGGAGTAGGGTGCCAGAGAGATGAGCTCATCAGTCTGCTGCTTCTCCTTCATTGTCCAGTCACAGGCTGGAGGAGGGACAAGACTGAGCTGCATTACTTAACTTCAGTAGAAAAAAGTAAGGTCCCTAGGCTGTGTGATAGGGCTGTGCAAATTTCATGAATGAAATCGCAGAAATAAAAATCCTTTGGCTGGTAAAACGGCGATATAGGGGAGATATAAAGTACAACATCATGATTTTATGTCAGTAGTTCATTCGTATCCAGTATGTTGTATAGATATACAAAAATGACTACATCCATAGTTTTATTTTTATTATTTTATTATATTTAAGTAGTATATATTTGTACAGCATTACATGGACATCATTTAGCACAATTCTGTGATTGTGAAAGTTCAGTGTTACGCAGCCATTCAGTGAATGCAGATTGTATTGAAAGCTGAAGCATGTGTTCCTTTTGAGATAAGAACATTGCTTGGTCACACATCTCTCAGTGACAGACACAAAGTGAATGAAGTCAGTGTTTACACATTGCAAATGTCACATTTATGACAAGAAGAAATCTCTACATAATTTGTGTTATATTCTCCTAGCAGGCGTCATTGTATTAGCAATGTCTCTGCGCACTTAATTTTCTATGAAATCTATATAAAGAGAAGCCTGTAATATGGGTAATGATTACAATTCTGGACGTTTGGTCATACTACAAAAATGGTTATAGGAAGGTTACAACAGAAGCCAAGCTGAGACCTCTCGTTTGCACTGAAACTTAATTAAATGGTAAAGAAATTCAATAACAAAATGGAACATACAACCTACTATGTTTGCTCCCAGTGACCCCAATAAAGCTCTAATATTGTCATAGACACAGGTACTTGTGTTGGCTTATGTGCAACAGGACCTTCAAAGGAACAGGAAAAGGAAATGCAATTATGGGTATACAAGCATAAAATTCTTCTTCATTGCCAGTGGTGCACATGCGTGTACACACATATACATGCATAAACATGCCTATGCGTGTAATTTACTGCACCCAAATGTACAAATTTGCATAGACAACAGTACATCTATATTGGTGAAAGAAAGCTGGCAGCTCAATCTTCCACAGTGAATGAGTTTATTAATCCAGGCATAGTACAAAATAATACAGGGCTTACGCGTTTCGGCTTGTAGCCTTAATCATAGCCATTGGCTATATATAATGCATAATGAATAATACAGGGCTTATGCATTTTGGTGTGTAGCCTTAATCATATGATTAAGGCTACACGTCGAAATGTGTAAACCCTGTATTATTTTGTACTACATCTGAATTAATAAACTCATTCAGTGTGGAAGAACGAGCTGCCGGCTTTCTTTCATCTATATATTTGCTTGGGTGCTAGGAGGACACTACAAGCCAGTGCACCGAACACTCATCACCTTGAGGAATTACAACAGGTGTTTTCTACTATATTTAAACAATATAACTATATTTAGATCATTAAACAATTTGTAGTTTTTCTACTTTTGTGTGCAAGAGGCCTTGAGTCTATTACACATAGAAGTAAAAAGCGCTACTTTTTTTTTACTGATCTGGATATAGATGCATTGTTTTCTATGAAACCACACAGCTGTGTAAAGACAAGTAACAGATCGATGAGTACAGAGCTGTAAAACAAAAATAGAAAATGTTACATTTAAGTGCAGTAATTTACACATGTATGTGTGTTTACGCACCTATACAGTTGTGCTCAAAAGTTTGCATACCCTGGCAGAAATTGTGAAATTTTGGCCTTAAAAATTAAAAGCCAGCAGCTACACATACAGTAGCTGCTGACTTTTAACTTGAGGACACTTACCTGTCCTGGAGTCCAGCGATGTCGGCACCACCCACTGATCTTCAGATCGGCAGGTCGAGTGCTGTGGTCGTCATTGTGGGTAAGGGAACCTGTAGTCGTTCGGCTTCACAACCGGGTCCCTACTGTGCATGCGCGAGCCACCACTGCTCTTTCCATTGGCGGTGGCGGAGGAGGAGGGAGCCCGGCTGTTGATGGCCGAGGCCACGGCCCTGAGCTGCCGGATGTGTGGAAAAGGACACCTATCAAAGACAGGTGTCCTCTTCCCCCTCCCCCCCGAGAGGTGCCAAATGTGACACCTGAGAGGGGGGGAATCCGACCAGTGGAAGTTCCACTTTTAGGTGGAACTCTGCTTTAATATTGAAATTGTCTGTTATTTAATGATAGTGATCACATGAAGCCATTTATTATCACATCATTTTTTGGATCCTTTTTTAAATCATAATGATAACAGAAATCACACAAATAGCCCTGATAAAAAGTTTACATACCTTGGAATGTTTGGCCTTGGTACAGACACAGGTTAAAATGGCTATTAAAGGTTAATTTCTCACATCTGTGGCTTTTTAAATCACAATTAATGTATTTGTATAAATAGTCAATGAGTTTATTAGCTCTCACTTGGATGCCCTAAGCAGGCTAGACACTGAGCCATGAGGAGGTAGAACAGAATAGTCAAAAGACTTGCTTAACAAAGTAATGGAACTTTATAAAGATGGAAAAGGATATAAAAAGATACCCAAAACCTTAAATATACGAGTCAGTACTGTTTAATCCCTTATTAAGAAGTGGAACATTTGGGGCTCTTTTGATACCAAGCCAAGGTCAAGTAGACCAAGAAAGATTGCAGCCAGAACTGGCATAAGAATTGCCCAGGATACAAAGAAAAACTGAAAGGTAACCTCAGGAGAAATACAGGCTGCTCCCCAAAGAGATGGTGTGGTTGTTTTTAAGAAGCACAATTCAACGATGCTTTAACAAAAAAGAGCTGCATGGTTGAGCTGCCAGAAGGAAGCCTTTACTGCACCAATGCCACAAAAAAGCCCAATGAGGCATGTCAAGGTGTTTTTGGGCATATTGTAACCAGGCTTTTTTGTGGAACTTGTGCAGTAAAGGCTTCTTTCTGGCAACTTGACCATGCAGCTCTTTGTTGTTCAAGTATCATCGTATTGTGTGCCTTAAAAACAACCAGAGCAGCCTGTATTTCTCCTGAGATTACCTGTGGGTTTTTCTTTGTATCACAAACAATTCCTGTGGCAGTTGTGGCTGAAATCTTTCTTGATCTACATGACCTTGGCTTGGTATCAATCGATCCCCATATTTTCCACTTCTTATTAAATGATTGAACAGTACTGACTGGCATATATTTGGATATCTTTTTATATCCTTTTCCATCTTTGTATCGTTTCATTACCTTGTTACACAGGTCTTTTGGCTGTTCTCTTCTGCTCCCCATGGCTTAGTATCTAGCCTGCTTAGTGCATCCATGTGAGAGCTAACAAACCCATTGACTATTTATACACAGACACTAATTGCGATTTAAAAAGCCACAAAAGTGGGAAATTGACCATTAATAGCTGTTTTAACCTATGTGTGCCACCTTCTGTGTCTGTACCCAGGCCAAATATTCCAGGGTATGTAAACCTTTTATCAGGGTGATTTGGGTGATTTTTGTTATCATTATGATTTAAAAAGGATCCAAAAACTATGTGATAATAAATGGCTTCATGTAATCACTATCCTTAAATAAAAAACAGTTTTTTGGCATATTTTCAACATTAATGCAGAAATTTCATAATTTCTGCCAGGGTATGCAAACTTTTGAGCACAATTGTATACATGTTTATGCATTTATATATGCATATATTACAATGCTGGCAATGAAGAAGGATTTTACTCTTGTATATGCTTACGCTCTTTTACACTCCATTACGTTCGTTTACTCAGGATTTTTTTGTCAACAAGATCCTGAATATATCAGTTAATCATTTCATCCATATGCAGGAGGCTTATGGAGGCCCCAGATCCCCTCTCATGAAGGCAAGAGGTATGCCAGAGGTCATATAGCGATGAGTACTGAGCTGTAAAATAAAAATAAAAAAATTTATGTTTGAGTGCAGTAATTTATATGCATACTCATATATTATTATTATTATATTATTATAGCGCCAACCATTTGCGCAGTGCTTTACAACATGGGGGCAGACAGTGCAATTACAATACAAATAAATACAATACAAATCAATACAGGAGGAATCAGAGGGCCCTGTTCATTAGAGTTTACAATCTAGAAGGGAGGGTCAAGAGGGATGAAAGGTAAAAAACTGTGGGGGATGAGCTGATGGAGAAAATGAGAACACAGTTGTTAGGTGTGGGTAGGATAGGCTTCTCTGAAGAGAAGGGTTTTCAGGGATTGTCTAAAAAGCTAATAGAGTAGAAGATAATCGGACAGATTGGGGTAAGGCGTTCCAGAGGATTGGAGAGGCTCTGGAAAAAATGTCCTGGAGGTGAGCATGGGAGGGGGTGATGAGGAAGCTAGAGAGCAGGAGATCTGGAGAAGAATGAAGAGAACCAATAGGTTGGTTTTTAGAGATTAGGTTAGTGATGTAACTGGCTGCTGAGTTGTGGATGTCTACATACATATATTGCAACAATGACAACTAGAAAAGGATAAAGAAGAATTTTACGTATATAAACGCATAGGCACTAGAGTTGAGCGAACCCGAACTGTATCGAACTTTCGGGTGTCCATGTCCCGAATCTGAACCCGAATGTTTGAGAAAACTTTCGGGTTCGGGTGCTGAGTTCTGGTATTTTATCACACATGTTGAATAGCTGCAGGGCAGCCAATCAACAAGCGTTTCACAGGTTTTCCCTAGAAGCCATCACAGCCATGCCTACTAATGGTACGGCTGTGATTGGCCAGTGCATCATGTGACCCAGCCTCTATATGAGGCTGGAGTCACAGTGCTGCATGTTACATGCTCTCCGGTTAGTGTAGGGAGAGGATGCTGCCGGCACGGCACTGTTAGGGACAGATTGTGAGGGACAGATTGCAGTGATAATAACTATGTAGAGATTACTACTACTGCTTTGAGGGACAGATTGTAGATCTATAACATCTCATCCTGCATTACAGAAAGATCTGATTACAGAATGATCTCTCATCCTGCATTACAGAACGATCTGATTACAGAAGGATCTCTCATCCTGCATTACAGAACGATCTGATACTGGACTAGGTAGAGATTACTACTGCTTTGAGGGACAGATTGCAGATCTAATAACATCTCCCATTTTTCTTCCTTTTTCAGCCCTCTAGCACTTTCCTGGACTATTTTACAGTCATTTTTGTGCCGAAAAGTTCGGGTCCCAATTGAATTCAATGGGATCGGGGTCCGGGGTAAAGTTCGGATAACGTTCGGTACCAAACCCGAACGTTTCTGGAAAGTTCAGCCGAACCCACCGAACCCGAACATCCAGGTGTTCGCTCAACTCTAATAGGCACTGAACATTTAACTCAGGATCTTTCTGTCAACAAGATCCTGAGTATATACATCAGTAAATGATTACTTCTGTGTGCAAGAGGCCTAATACTATATGGAAGCCCCAGATCCCCCCTGATGAAGGCAACATGGACAACAGCTGGAACACCACCAACCTTTATGTACCTGGGTACTTCTCCTTGTAGATGTACAATGGGAAACTTTACTGTCCTGAGAACTGGAAGGGGCAACAGCTTATTCATATATTATTAATGTTATAATACAGGATTTATATAGCACCAACAGTTTGTACAGTGCTTTACAATGTGAGGGCAGACGGTAAAGTTACAATACAATTCAATACAGGAGGAATCAGAATGCCCTGCTCGTTAGAGCTTACAATCTAAAAGATTGTAATACTTCACATAATTCGGTGGGTGGCAATATAAATACTTCACATAAGTACATGTAGTACTTATAGTAGTTATGTAAATAAACTCAAATCCAAGCTGCTTGTTCTATAAAATATTACACATGTAGTGTATGTGGTTGTGTACAAATGAACCAAATGGAAGTCCCATTTTTGTATTTCTAGTGCCCACAGGGACCTCCACACAGGCCATTTTGGTTATTATGCATATCCTATATTATTCCATTCCAAAATGAACAAATTGATATGTGTGTAGATTTTAGTGGTTTAGTTCATCCGGCACATTAGCGGAGCCATTAACTAATTAGGCCAGTTATTTTCCTAAGATTTATGTGTACTGACTCAGGTAGTATACCCCATACAGGGGATGCCTAAGGGTCTAAAGAATTAATTTGTACTGCAATACGTCCAGCTGACTGCAGGCTCTGCTTGGAATTTTAACACAAGTTCATTTATTATGTACAGATAGGGTAGCCGGTGTAACATTTTTTGTGCGCAGCTCATTATAAAATTCATCTCCGAAAGAAAAAGTGTTTCTCTGAGTGACAAAATGCTCCTTGGTTAGGAAATGAGTTCTTAGGTTTTACATTTCCATAACACTATACATAATTTATGTTTGTTACAAATGAAGCTAAAGACTAACAAGTAAGTGGGGCCTATTTGCTATAGCACACAAATGCATTTTATATCATTGGGTGGCAATATAAATAATTCAGTCTTTTCAAAGATAAAGCAAACTAATTGGTACTCCTAGCGCAATATGTCATGTGCTTTTTCAGATAATTCTCTAAATGAATATGTGTCAGTTTCTTTTTGGTTACATTTTCTTAGCAGTTACTAATTCCCATAGGAGATAATTTACCTGAAGTAACAATCTGCGTCTGGAAACTGACTAATCTTAGTGCTGACCTATTTTCATTCTGCAGTTCTCAGCCTTTTTCTCAAGGTTCTGTACATCCTAAACTCAGCGAGGAACACTATTAAGCTAATTCCCCTCCACCTGTGCAGCCCATATAAAAAAAGCAAATTCTTTAATGCTAGACCATATGCAGTCAAATGTGTTTTTAAACACAACATGAATATACTACTGGAAAAAGGAATGTATTTCATTGGGCCTAGTCTACACCATTGCAGAGCTTTCATGTGTTTTTAAAAAAGTATATCATGCCGCATTTTTTCACACCAGAATGCATGTGAACGAACTGCAAATGCACATTAATGGCAATTAAATAATATTAAAAAATGCAACACAAATGCACTGCAACAACAAACACATGTAAAAGCATTTGCGGCTCTGCACACCAAACAAGTATGGTGTGAATGAGCCCTTAATCTGATGTAATGAGGAGTGTATATATTTCTTAGCAATATAAGAATATTTAAAGTTTTACCAAACCCACAACAGTAAAATCAGTCTGTATAAGCAGTAAAGCATGCTTGTTATACTCGCTGTGGAACCTAAGGGGTTAATCCTGTGCATTGTGTAAAAAGGCTGTTTGATCCTGTCTTCTCTGATCCTCCCCTTCTTCCACAGTCCTCCCAAGAGCCTTTGGAGTCACTCTGCACATGCTCAGTTTGGTGTGTATTGCTAGAGAGTTTTTTTTTTTTTGGGAGGATGCATGTGATCAATACAGGGCCAATCAGCACTGACCAGACAGAGGGTCAAGGGTCATGCAGCCTTATAGGATAGTCAATGGAGAATGAAAACTCCTCCTACAAGCTATAACCCGTGCTCAGCCAGACGCTAATAGAAGTCACAAGACTGCTATATACTGCTGAGAAAAGGTATTTAGCAGTTTATAGTTACTAAAATGATTGCATTTCCATGTTCTGTGTACTTTGGGAGACCAGATATGGTGAATGTGGGGTCCTGGGTTTAGGAATACTTTAATAAGCTATTACTAGAGATGAGCTTGGGTTTGCATAATGCTTACACCACTCTTCTAAGCTTAGGAACTGAGGAAATGCTCTCCTCTAAACTTAGGAACTTAGGAAATGTTTCTAATTAACAATTGCGGTGCAAGCCCCCTGTTATTTAAGAGCAGTCAGTTCTCTGTTCTATGCTGTGTCCATGACAGACAAAGCACAGAGAGCAGTACAACATGCTCCAGATTACTTTACCTGTCTCCACCCAAATGAGTGTAGGAGGGAGGAGAGGGCTGTGCAGGCTCAGCTTGTATCAGCATAAAGAGTGGTATGAGCTAACTGTTGACAGCTCACATCCAAAATGCGAGATCTGACTTGGTGGGGATCTTCAACAGTTTTCTATACTGAAAACAGCCACGTTTCCTTTGTTAATTTGGTGAGGACCCTGCACCCATGTCTATGTCTATTTCTGAAATAGAAAATGGCATGGGTGGTGCAAATAGACCTGAAACAGCACTGTCTACTTTTCTTACTTAATGAGGTACACACCAGAAACTCCAGTTCTTGTGCCATTATAATGGTGCAGGAACTTTTGATCATTTTACTGGCAATTTTCATACAGATAGTGTTCTAGTTGGATTTCAACTTAGGACCCTAGTTTATTTTATTTATTTCAGGTACTTATATAGCGCTGTCAATGTACATAGCACTTTATATATACATTGTACATTCACATCAGTCCCTACCCTCAAGGAGCTTACAATCTAAGGTCCTTAACTCACATTTATACATATTAGAACTATTGACCCTTTTGCTGCAAGGCGAAAGTTCTAACCACTACACCACTGTGCCGTCCAAGTTCTGCAAGGCAAGAATGCTAACCACTAAACCAGCCTTTTTCAAACAGGATGCTTTGCTTTCAGGGTGCCTTGGCAAAATGCCTAAAAATTGGCCCAAAATTGTATACAAGCTGGTGGGTGGAAACCTGCCTTTTAGTTACACAAAGCCGCATGTTTTCATTGTACACCATTACAACCTTCTAGCTGCCAACCTCCAAATGACCAATGACATCATCAGTTGATAAAAAAGATGTCAGTTGCCTGCATATCATCCTTGTTTAAACCCTCCCTTGCTTCTCCCCATCAGCACTGGGGTCTCATTAGCTAAGTGATTGAGAAAAATTGGCGAAGATTGGAATACTAGTCAGTATCAGTTTGCAAACGTGTATTTACTTTGGAAGGATAAATCACCTTTAACATTGGGTGTCCTATGTGTATTGATGTTGCTGCATTATACAAAACTATCACAATAGTTTTTACATTTTATAATGGGGTGCCTCAAGACTGTCCATAATTTTGGGGAATGCCTCGAGATTGTCCATCATTTTAAAGGGTGCCTTGACTGAAAAAAGGTTGAGAAACAGTGCACTAAACCATTGTGCTGCCTCCTGAATCTGTTTAGTTGCTGTGTATGTATGGGAGAGATCAGAGTCCAGCCTGTAATTTAAGAGGGTAGGTCTCCTTAGTTTGGGGGATAATTCCTGACCCCTTCTTGGTTGACCCAGGCATGGTTTGTATGTTATTTGTGGTGCAGAGAATAGACCACACATGACTTTGCAAGAGTGGCGAAACCCACACAGTAGTGGAGCACACTCGTATAGACCTTCTAGAGCAGGGATATGCAATTAGCGGACCTCCAGCTGTTGCAGAACTACAAGTCCCATGAGGCATAACAAGACTCTGACAGCCACAAGCATAACACCCAGAGGCAGAGGAATGATGGGACTTGTAGTTTTGCAACAGCTGGAGGTCTGCTAAATTGCAATTCCCTGTTCTAGAGGAACTTTAAATTGAGGTAGACTATCAGAGTAACTTAGTCTATTGGCTGTCACCTAGCAATGTTCCAGAAATGTTAATGTGCTGTGGCTGAATTTAGTCTGGGTATGCCGCAATGAGAAATGCTTACAACATCTTAGCTTGTCATCTTGTGTGCGTTAAGCTTGTATAACAAAGAGCTGTGTCTGCTTTCTTCCTGTGTGGTACATACACAGCATTTATTAATGACCCTCGAAAAATGTGCACTGCAGTAGAAATCTATGCACACTCAGTCCAGGTGAGTGAGTCAGAAAGTATTGAAGCAATCAAACATAACAGCCAGGCAACTAGTATTTTCAGAAGGAGGTCATTCAATAGCTACTCCCATATTTCTTTCATGACAGGTTTAGTTTAATAAGACTTTACTCTTTGAGAAAATGAATAATGGATTTGCTACATGCGCTGCAATACTGTATATAAGGCATTGCTGCCAGTATATGATGTAGTCTATGAAGGCATTATGAATTTTATAATCACAATTTAGGACACTAGGCAGGTTTTATATAGGTCTTCAATAGGAAGAAATAAATTTGTTTTACAGACTCTGTCCCCATTCTGTCATCTCAATGTCACTTAATATTCTCATTGTGTTTAGTTTCATCCACTTTCAGGCTTGTTACTATCCCTTTGTGTATTGATCCAAACAATATAAGTGCTCTTGCTGATCCCTTAGGTACCCTTAGGTTTTGTTCAAGCATGTTATTATGCACCTATAAGTGAAGGTTCCAGTATAATTACACGTTGGTGGAATGACTTAGGGTTAGGTTATGACCTGACATTCTGATAACAAAGTCATAATGCAGAGTATGCAATACACAACTGAAACGCTAGAATGTCGCCAACTTTTTTTTATGATCATCTATCCATGTACTATATACAGACAGACATTGACTTGATGCCTAAAGACAAAAAGCTATGATAGAAAACACCCGCAATGTCTGCAAAATATTTCAGTGCTTGGCTTTTCTTTAGAAAACAGTCACCTTTCTGGGATGTGGACCAGTAGAAATGAATATTACCGTAGGACTACCACTCATTTACAGAACAACTAGGAACATAACAATGGCTCCTCCTGTTGTTACCGAGCACCCTGTGTCAAGAAAAGCAGTGATGTGCAAAGCGTGGTTTCGGTAGCAATCACATCCAGTTGGAAACTCTGACGAAAAACTGCTTCTATAGGTTTTTCATGAGCCTGCTTTAGCAAGCCTGGAGGCTCCCAGGCAGAGAAGGCTGGCAAGGTCTCGATCAGCTCTATACTGTATTCACATACAGTACATGACAATCATATCTGTGCATGATGGTCAATCCAGCTAATTATAGAGGAAGCCCAGTCAAAACTTTTTTTGATCAAAAGCCTCATGGTTGGAAGGACCAGGCCTTCCTATCTGGACTCTTACATCCCATCACAGACAGGTGAATGTATAATCACTACATTCATCTAAGCAGCACTGTACAGCACCACAAATCAAATTTTTATTAGATGTTCTCTTTCATCAGCACAGACATGGCAAAACAATGCAAGATGATATCTGATTGGCTGCTTTGGCATGAAACTGAAGTTGGAATAAAAATTGCTAGGGCGTAGAGGTTTTTATTTTACTTCCCCAAAAAAATCTTTCTCTTTTCTCTAGCAAATGTCAAATGCCCACAATGCACCTAGCAGCCATGGACTGTATCATCTAACCTCCACATACGAAAAGACTTTCTCATATTAAGAGCAGTGCAAAATGTGGTATAGACTTCATCAGGAGATAGTTCTAGCTAAGTGTAGATCGGCCTTTCTTAACCTTTTCAACAGAGATACCCTTGAATTAACTTTCCAGTCTTAGGGAATCCCTGCTCCATTTATTACACCTACAACACATGATGCATTAGTGTAATGGTCAGTGGGAAGAATACTCCTTACACTTGTGGGCATTGTGAAGAATCATCCCCTTACAGCTAAAAAGATTAATTGAGTCAGTGGGAACTTATCTGAGAGGCAAAAATTGCTCATTGCTCAAGGAACCCCTAGCAACCAGGAACACTAGGGTTCCATGGAACCTAGGTTGAGAAACCATGCTGTAAATGGTTTTAAAACATACTAGATGTGTTTCTAAATGCACAGAATAATACTGGCTATTAATATTTATAAGTAAGGTCACCATAGATTGTTGGCCCAGGGAATTTACAATTACCTTAGGGGATGAGAAAGGATTTTCTTCTCCCTGTCTGGGCAATTTGAACCATGCTTTAAGGCTTTTTGCTTTCTTCTGGATCAATTGTGGGTTTAGTAAATGCAGGATTTTAATTCAATTAGTTATATATTTTTCTAAAGGTGTACTTGATAGTGTAACTTTTTAACCTAACTATGTAACTATCCCATACCTGGGCTGTAAGTGTCTCAGAACAGCATTTTAAATGTATGGCAAATTGTGCTGTCTGGTATTGTTGATACATTATATGCCTATTGATCCATGTCAGGTGTTATTTGCAATGATAGGTTCACTTTAAAGATTCTTTCCACTTTTGCAGCCAAATCAGGATACTTTATATTTGCTACGTGTTCCCATTAACATAGCATAACAAAAAAAATAACAATATATGTTTACCTGTTTACTTGCTTATAAATCCTACCTATCTTTCCCCTTCTATGTAATGTTAAAGTGATATTAAAGGTTTCCGTTATTTTAAAAAAAAAATAACAAACATGTTATACTCACCTCCTCTGTGCAACAGTTTTTCACAGAGTGGCCCCGATCCTCCTCTTCTGGGGTCCCTCGGCGGCGATCTTGGCTCCTCCTCCACATTGAGTGACCCATCAGGGAAGCACTTTCCCTTGTGCACACCTGTGCGGGCGCGCTCCCGAGTCCTGCTGTTGCGTGTATTGACACATACAGTGGGACTCCGTGCCCCCCGGCTCCCGTGCCACGGGACTTGATTGACAGTAGCAGGAGCCAATGGCTCCCCTGTTATTAATCCATCCAATGAGGACCAGAGCCAGCAGATAGAGGGACAAGGCTTGTCCCCGGCATGGGATCGGCTTGATAGAATGCATTAAGGTGAAAGACCAGAAGACTTTACACCCCTTTAAGGGCTCTTTCACACATGCCTGTCTGTTTTGACTCAGCAGGGATCGATCCATTGAGACAGGAGGTGACAGGTCCATCTCTGCTCACATTGCAGAGACGGACCTGTCAGAGCCCCGCTCTCCTCTATGGGGGATCAGATGAAAACAGACCATCTGTCCGTTTTCATCCGATCTGTCAGACGGATGGAAGATAGGTTTTCCGTCTGGATTTAGCAGAGCGGATTGGATGTTAGCAGACATGTCACCACTGACATCCATTGCTCCATAGAGGTACATGGAGTGTTTGTTCAGGTCCGCCTGAAAAACTGACAGGCGGATCTGAATGGTACGCATGTGTGAAAGGGTCCTAAGGAGGGACTGGGAAGTTATGTTTAACCAAATTAAGCTCATGCTAACAGATCTCATTATGCGTTGTAAACTAGAGGTGCACACTGTCTCTTCTAACAAAGTGTTATAGATCTCAGTGCCTGGGTAGTACATTATATATTTATTGCCCTTTTTTTTAAATGTCCCCCCAGTCTGTCCTCTAATTGTGAATTGAAATATATATAGTAGGGTTTTTTTTTAATCTGACAGCAAAAGTGGAAATACACTTTAAAGAGGTTGTAACCCTAAGAAAAAATGTTCCTGTTCATTTAAAGCACAGTGTTTTTGGAGTGTCATTTGTCCCATACATGTCGTACAAAACCTGGCTCATCCTGCCTGTTCCTGTGTTCCCTAATCTGACCACACTTATCATTGCTGCTGATCCATGATAGCGTGGTCAGATTATGTGCCTCCATTATCCTGCTCTCTCCTCAGTGTCTCTGCATCTCCCCCTCCCTCCCTGTCTGTCATTTCTGTAGTCTGTGCTCTAAGCCGATCTTCTCTGCTCTCAGCGCCTACCCGCCTACATCTATTCCCTTGTGGCTGTAAAGTAACATATATTAATTACTTGTATCCCCTCTGAGTTTTTTAAAAATTATAAAGGTAAATACCTTCTTTTCCCAGCTCTGCTGTGTGGTCACATGTCCTCCTTCTGCTAACTTGCATACGTCAGAGGGGAATCTCAGCCCCTCCCACTGTACTCCTTAGATAGGGTAGGAGAGTGTAGGGAAGACACCTGGCCACACAGTAGTTCTGGGAAAAAGAAGGTATTTGTCATGAAGCCACAGTAAACATTCTGTCATGAAACCACAGCAAACATTCGTGTCTTATCTGTTGCCTACCTTTGCTGCATGTACCCAGTTAAAGGCCGGGCCTCCCTCACCTGTGTGCTTCAGTAGGCCCTCCTCAGATGGTCTCCACCCAAGGCCTTAATTGGGAACAGGCTATAACCCCTGGCAGCGCAAGCTTGCATTGCTGATCAACGTTTGTCTCTGTTGGCTTTGTGTGTGGTTGTTCCTATCTTTTGCCCTGAGTCTCCGTGCACCAATCTTTGGCTTGTCTGACTATCCCTGTCTGCCTGATACCTTGATCTTTGGCTCAATCTCTGTTTATCCCTGCCTGCCTCATACCCTGATCTTCAGCTTGTTCTCTGTTCTCCTGTCTGCTTGTGGCCCTGACCCTTTGACTATTCTTACATTTCCTGCGCTGCTGCTTCCTCTCTTCCACCTGTAGCCAGCCAAGCATGATCTAGGCTGGAACTCATTAGCAGCAATCAGCCATAGGTCCACAACCTTAGTGGTGTGCTCCGCAACCCTTGGTTGCTATTGGCACTCCAGCGGTGCGCACCTGTCAACCTGTCACCTGACCCCAGGTGTGGTGACAGTATTTAGCTTTATAATTTCTAATTAGGAGGGAGGCCCATTCAAAATGACAGGCATTACTCCAAAGGCACCACAAAATTGGGCAATAAAAAAAGGCAACTAGGCAGTGTTGCTCACTGTCACTCAGGTGTGAACAGGGCCTAAATTGATTTTAATTTTCCAGAAAGCCATTTAATTATTAGTATAAAGTATTAATACCACAAACAAACAAAGGATTTCCCAGCACACTTACCAACCAGCCTGCAAAAGCTTAACAGTTTTCATTAAAAACAAAAGATTTTGTTTGCACACATTTGCAAATATATGCGTAAGCCACAGTGCCCATGCCAAGGGAACTCTGTATATACTGGGGTCCTAACTCTAAATTTGCAGAGCCTCCATATTAGGAGCACATATAAGAATGGATAGATTGAGGGCAGGTATGCCTGGAGAGAGCCAACCCCTCCTTAAAGACACAGGGACCCACATGGCACCCAGCAAGGGCACAATGGCCCCCCTGCATCCCTTCACCCAATTTGTCCAACTGGTGGTTGCCACTCTTTTGTAAAGTATTAATACACCACTATTTAAATTTTACCATAAGAAAATGAGTTCCAAGTATTGTTACAAATCGTCTCATTTCCTAGTAGCAATGAAATTTCTTTTATGACAGCTTCAGTTTAGTGAAATTCATGTCTCTCCTGCCATAGCTATGCCAAAGTGTTTTATAGTCATGACCTTACTCACCCCCTGCAGTATTTCCCAGTAAAGTAAAGATTAGCGCTAAGACCACTGCAGCTTATGATAAGGCAAGATGGAGCAGGTAGGATAATATGTAGAGCTGAGTCTATATATCTACCAATATTCCAGCTTTCATGCCTCAAGGCTTTCAATATTTTAGGGTAGCCAGTTGGTAAAAAAGAAACATCTTGCGAGCATGGCCAACAGTGTAGATCACAGCTCTATATATCTAGAAGCGTTGTGTCATCTTTAATAATCCTTGGTTTGAATCAGCCCAGTAGCAGCTGAGTGGACGCTGATTGTATTTTATACAATACTGTGTAGGTTGGTTCTGTGATCCGTGAAAGTGCTTTTGCTTGTTGTTGTTTTTTTGCCAGAAAACACAACCTGGCCTTTCACTCAATGTGATAGAGACATGAACTTGTTTTTAACCTTTGTGTAATTTATGAAGTTTTTATCACATTTACAACTTTTTCCTTTTGAAAGACATCCTCTTGTGTTCGTTTCTTTCAGCTTGTCCTTTGTCTGACACAGTATAATACTGCAAAAAGTGTTTTCTATATTAATTACTATACTATAAATGCCAAAACACACTTTTGTGATGCAGAGCATTGTAGAAATGCACATAAAAATACATTAGCGTATTGTAATGCCATTGTTTTGAAGGACACTCCAACACATTGAGGTGACACAGTTCCCCACACAGCACACCATATGCGCTGTGGTGCATCGGGTCATAAAAAAATGTCACTTGCCTGTTTTTTTTTTTTGCTCCTTCTTGTGTGTCGGTAGCCCTTTCAAAATGCTTGGGCACCAGCAAAGTCTTTTTGTAGGATCATGGAAAAGCAAAATATCCCAAACTTTTAAGAATATGCTTCTGGACTGTGCAGGGTGGGGAGGGGGGGAATTAATAGAGGTTAGGTAATTATTTGTAATGAAAGATCTGCTTTAAGGTGCTTGCAAAGCCAAAATTTGTTTTCCATTTTGGATAGAACTGAGGGGGGGGGGGGGTGGCTATGCGCTGCTTAACTCCTGATGAATAAAATGACTGCTTAAAATAAATATAACCAAAAAAGATCTGTCTGCTGCTTTCACTATATGCGTGTCAGACAAATTAGAAGTAATTGGTAATTAACATTCTATCCAAAATGGAAGTAATTGGTAAAAAATGTGCATGCGCTATCAGTAGGTACCCAAATGCTTCTGAAGTAAATAAAACTAGATGAACACCAATATGTATAATTGACTAAAGTGCTAATGGCTGCGATAATATATGTGGACAATATTAATCGATGGTGCTAAATAAACAATAGAGCTTTACATGCGCACATCTACACAGATAAAAAATTGAAAGAAACATAAAATATTGTAGATGAATGTTTCTACAGAAAGATGCCCCTTGTGTACAATACAAAGTGCTCAGTGCTGCAAATAGATAAGCGGCCTGGAAGCCTGGAGATCTATGGAGATCTATGCTGAGTCCTCCTTCCAGGCCCAGAAACCCCAGTCTCTCAAGTGAAATAACCAATCAATAGGTAAATATACGGTTCAGTGCAGAAATCTGGATTACAGCATGTGATTCTTCTGTTGAGAAACAGAAAAAAGTCCTTCCCACGCTTGTGCAGAATGATAAATCAACTGCAACGTGCTCCCTCCACCTGGTGCATTGGAGGCTCACCTCAAACAGCGACCCCTCTGGGTCTAGTCACCTATGAGTATTCGCTCCTCCTCTCTCTGATCGGGATGTCTCCTTTAAGGATGGTATTTCTCGGCTGCTGACCACACCGGGTCAGGTATCACAAACTACTCAATATAGTAAGACACTGAAGTACAGGAACCTTCTATGAAGCTGGATCAGTAATACCACTCCTCCACAGCTCCCAGGGATCATGTAAGAAAGAGGACCTACATAGTGCAATATGTTCAGCAATAAACGGATGGTATTTCCCAGCTGCTGACCACACCATGACTAGACCCAGAGGGGTCGCTGTTTGAGGTGAGCCTCCAATTCACCTGGTGGAGGGAGCACGTTGCACTTTATTTATCATTCTGCACAAGTGTGGGAAGGACTTTTTTCTGTTTCTCAACAGAAGAATCACATGCTGCAATCCAGATTTCTGCACTGAACCGTATATTTACCTATTGATTGGTTATTTCACTTGAGAGACTGGGGTTTCTGGGCCTGGAAGGAGGACTCAGCATAGATCTCCATAGATCTCCAGGCTTCCAGGCCGCTTATCT
>BLSH010148152.1:679361-699356 GCA_018402905.1 Glandirana rugosa
GATCTATGGAGATCTATGCTGAGTCCTCCTTCCAGGCCCAGAAACCCCAGTCTCTCAAGTGAAATAACCAATCAATAGGTAAATATACGGTTCAGTGCAGAAATCTGGATTACAGCATGTGATTCTTCTGTTGAGAAACAGAAAAAAGTCCTTCCCACGCTTGTGCAGAATGATAAATCAACTGCAACGTGCTCCCTCCACCTGGTGCATTGGAGGCTCACCTCAAACAGCGACCCCTCTGGGTCTAGTCACCTATGAGTATTCGCTCCTCCTCTCTCTGATCGGGATGTCTCCTTTAAGGATGGTATTTCTCGGCTGCTGACCACACCGGGTCAGGTATCACAAACTACTCAATATAGTAAGACACTGAAGTACAGGAACCTTCTATGAAGCTGGATCAGTAATACCACTCCTCCACAGCTCCCAGGGATCATGTAAGAAAGAGGACCTACATAGTGCAATATGTTCAGCAATAAACGGATGGTATTTCCCAGCTGCTGACCACACCATGACTAGACCCAGAGGGGTCGCTGTTTGAGGTGAGCCTCCAATTCACCTGGTGGAGGGAGCACGTTGCACTTTATTTATCATTCTGCACAAGTGTGGGAAGGACTTTTTTCTGTTTCTCAACAGAAGAATCACATGCTGCAATCCAGATTTCTGCACTGAACCGTATATTTACCTATTGATTGGTTATTTCACTTGAGAGACTGGGGTTTCTGGGCCTGGAAGGAGGACTCAGCATAGATCTCCATAGATCTCCAGGCTTCCAGGCCGCTTATCTATATGCAGCACTGAGCACTTTGTATTGTACACAAGGGGCATCTTTCTGTAGAAACATTAATCTACAATATGTTATGTTTCTATTTTTTTATCTGTATAGATGTGCGCATGTAAAGCTCTATTGTTCATTTAGCATCATCGATTAATATTGTCAACATATATTATTGCAGCCATTAGCACTTTAGTAAATTATACATATTGGTGTTCATTTAGTTTTATTTACTTCAGGAGCATTTGGGTAGGACAGATAGTGCATCCACATTTTTTACCAATTACTTCCATTTTGGATAGAATGTTAACTGGTTGGACCCCCTGTAAGATTTTTCTTGCGGTCTCTGGTGCTTCTCTGGCCTCGCTGTTTGTCATCAGGACTGAAAGTGAGCAAAAATTTGAAATTTTTGGAGGTAAGAAAAAAAAAAAAGAAAAAAATATTTCCCGACTTTTATGGGATTTCCTCTCCCTGATTCATCTACAAGATGCCAAAAAACAAACAGGGATTTTAACCGTTCCCTACTTTGGCTATACAGTAATTAATACTTTGAGTCATTGACCCATAAAAATCAGACCACAGATAGTCCATCTCTACATATTTGTTTTGTGTCAGTGTCTTATTTCATTTCAAGTACAGCCTTTCCAGAAACCGAATTTCATCCAATTCTATTTTATACGCTTATGGTACATAATAATCATTGGAAATAAGAATTTATGGTGTAAAAACACTGGTATTGTTGAGTTCTCTGCAGGCTTTTCTAATAATGGTCTAAATTTGATACACTGAAAGGATGGATTCCTTTGGCCTGGAGGGCTTATAGGAAAATTGCAGAAGTATGAGCCAATGTTCTTTGATAGCTGTATATTTTGATGGGATGATCATTTTGTGACTGTTTCATCTCCTAAAAATAACAAGAACTAGTCTAATGGCAGGGCTTGTGCAGCACTTTAGTCTTCTTTTACAGATATATTTTCTTTTTCTTTGTTTAGGAGTGAAAATTTAGCACAAAATTCTTAAAATGTATTTTTTGGTAAGTATGAAGTATCACATATGAATATTTCATACAGCCAGCAGGTGATGCACTTGAGTGAGTTATCTTCCATCTTTGTTGAGTTGTTTTACTATCTTACTATGAATAAGCTGTATCCTGAGCTACTACTCCAGATACACATACAGCTGAATGAGTGTGAATATGAACAACTCCCCTTCCAGCTGTATGACGTTACAACAGATGAGAACATTAGGACCAGCTCTGAGCTGGGTACAGAGAGATGCCAATGCTCAGAGTGGGGAATTTTGAGCTGGGAAGCTGTTTAACTACTTCCCGACCGCGCGCCGTGTTTTCACGGCAGCAGTCTGGATGCTGAGCGCGAATCGCCGTAAATAGACGGCGATCTGCAAGCAGCCACCAGGGGGCGCGCGCGCGCACCCGCCGCACTCCTGAGGAGTGTGCCCGCGGCTCGGGCGGACCCGATGTCCGCCGGCAAGCCGCGATGAGTGGCTACAGGGAAAGAACGGGGAACCGCCGATGTAAACACGGCGGTTCCCCGCTCTGTTAGTAGGGGCATGAGAGATCTACTGATCCCTGTCACTGGGATCAGTTAGATCTCTCATGCCCATGTTAGCCCAACCCCCCCACAGTAAGAATACACACCCAGGGAACACAGTTAACCCCGAGATCGCCCCTGCAGGTTAACCCCTTCACTGCCAATGACATTTATGCAGTAATCAGTGGACATTTAAATTTCTGATCGCTGAATAAATGTCATTGGTCCCAAAAAAGTGTCAAAAATGTCCGACATGTCCGCTGCAATATCGCAGTACCGCTAAAAATCGCAGATCGCCACCATTACTAGTAAAAAATAAAAAAAAATAAAAACCCCAGAAATGAATTCTCACCATCCGTAAACGCGGCCACTTTTGCGCAAACCAATCAATAAACGCTGATTGCAATTTTTTTTATCACAAATATGAGTATCCTGTTCTCTCTGTATTGCTTCCTTTGTGTGAAATACCTGGTGATCCTGCCAGTCTCTCTGCTTCCTATTAAAAATTGAGAGCATACCGTGGTCAGTTCTCTAGCTATTCTGAGAACCCAGCCTGCTCTCCTCCAATGCTGACATACCCCCCTGCACAGCCATTCACTGGGAAAACCAGTGTGCTTCTGTTTCTCCTCCCCCATCAATCTGAGATCCTTATGCAGCTGAGAACAGAGGATATGCGATCAGTTATAAAAAAAAAGGGGGGGGGGTTATAAAATATACTCATTTTGCCTTTCATTTCTATGTAAACTGAATGGGTTGTTTTACAAAGTGAGGGTTTGCATATAATTTAAACCCAAAAGCAAGTATTTATTTTATTGCAGCTTACCAATTCATAGATAAGATAGGTGTATTAGTTGTCTTTTTTGGTCTTCCTTTCCCTTATTTTCACCTTGTGATCTGTCCAGTAAGTCTGTTGTTTTTCAACAGGCTCTCCTGCAGATGTATCAATTACAGTGTTAAGGCAAACCATTTACCATTGATGTCAGGGATGCTTACAATGATCAGCTTTTTTTTATTCATGTAAAACCTTTATCCAAAAAGGAAGAAAACTGTTGCTGTAAGTGCTGGTGTAACTGCATTGTGAACTGGCGTTTGGCTTTGGTATGTTAGTGTATCTAAATCTGCTAGCACATCTAACATTTCTCTCCCCTAGACTGACACTGCTGCTGTCCAAAGGTGTCTCTGTGCTCCTTCATCCAGATTGGGGGCACTCTAACACAGGAGGTGTGTTACTGGCCAGATCACCAAATGAAAACTGAGGGGAAAAAAAGCCTAAAAAAAAAAAGAAAATGAATGCAGCTGCCACATCTAATGATTGGTAAGCTGCAATATATAACATTTTTGGTTTGGGGTTTAATCCCGCTTTAAGATTGTCCAAGATCTACAGTATGTCAGACCTTGTGTGAATATTAGTTTTGTATAGTAAACCCTAAGCACAAAAATGTTGTTCAGTTTCCTTGATTTGCTTGTAACCCACTAGCAGTGAGAAGCTGTTTTGCAAGGAACCCAGCACAGCTGGCAACAGGAATTATTTACATTATTTACAAAGATCATTTCTTCCTAAGAACACACGGGGAGCTCAGGGGTGACATTTCAAACATTTTCATCAAAATGTCACCTGTGCCTGTTGATTGGCAAATACCAATTTTGAATTTAATGGCATTTCTATTACCTTTAGCAGTTTTTTCAATTCTTATACCTATTGAAATGTAAGCAAGAGCTTTTACGACTAAAATGAAGCATCTGTTAACAAAGGTATTGCGTTCAGTGGCATTGAAATCAATACAAAATGAAAACTGTAACATAACTCTTGGTGTTGGCTGGTTTTCATAGATCTGAGTGGGTTTTTTTTTTTCAATCGCAACAAGGTTTTACATGCAATTTTAGCAAGATGTGATTTTCCATATAGTGGCTGGCTTCAATACTGGTACAAATCCACTTTCTACAAATAATTTTGTATGCTTTTGCCCTATAAAGCGAAATGTATTTTTCTTATTTATTCCTATTCCCATCTATGGACTATATAGATATGACACCTTGGCACCATATTAAAATTAGCTACCCTTTGCTCTAGGCTGGATTTGCCCAATCTGTCTCATCTTGTAAGCTGCATTCACTTGCAGCAATGTGGGGAAAATGTTGTTTGTGTAGCACCCTCTAGCTTAGTGCGCTAGTGTAAATAGGTTTTTGGTAGTGTAGGTAAACTGTTAGGCTTGGCTGGCATCCAAGCCTGTGTTTTGAATCTGGACCAGGGTGAGTTATCCAGGGAGGCTGGAATGACTCATCAGTCAGAATCTCTGATACCTCCCCCTACTTGCTGGACCTTTTCAGAAACTTCCAGAAGAATGGGAGAGAGGTTAGGAGGAGCTGCCTGGAGTATTGATGAGGGCCCCAACCAATCTCCGGTCAATGGGCTGGCAGGAGGAGGGACCTCATAAATATTCTGGTTCAGCTCAGCAGGGGAAGTGGAATTTGAGTGGAAGCTGGAGATAAGGTGCTGGGGAGGCTGTTGATGGGTAACCCCCCTCTGACAACACAAGGAGGAGTCTTGTTCAGTGGCACGGGAGCAGGTGTGAGGACAGCAGGAGCCAGCGAGCACGTCCAGGAGATCTCCAGGGAGAAGACAGCTGGGTAGCTGGAGAGGGAGACAGTCAGGGAGGACTGAGAAACTGCCTGAGAGGAATGGCAGTCTGATATGGTTGTAGAGTCAGTCTGGGATGACTGTGGAAGATTAGCCAGGAGGGCTAGTGAAAGGGGCAGCTGCGGTCAGGTGGGCTGGGAGTACCTGAAGAGGTGGCGCTGGTATCAGTAACCACAGGGAGATAGCTGGACACTGGGACCTTTCTAAACACCAAAGGGGCCTGGGGTCCCTACCTGTAAAGAGCTTCTACTGGATCTGGCTGAGTGCCTCGTCAGATCCTCCAAACAGTGTTAGAGCTGGGCCTGAGTGTTTCTGCAAGAAAGATTTGTTCAGAAGGCAGAAGAAGAGGGTAAATAATACCCCTATCCCTATCCACGTTTAATAGCCCTATTAAACAAAACAAACAAACTTGTTGGACTGTTTCCTCACTCAAGTGTGCTGTGGAAATTCAGTGTGCCTGGCTGTGCAGGTTGGGGGATCCCTTTTCACCAGTGACTCCTACGGGGTAGCTATGCATTTGTAATGTGCAAGTGTTTTGGGAATAAAAAACATTGAACTTTGGATTTAGGGTGATATCATTTATTGGCTAGCTAAATCATGTATAGATTTGTCAATGGCTAATGATGCAACACTGCTGCTCTTAAAATAAATTGATATACTTGATTGATAAATGCAGACTTAAATGCAATAACATAAACCTCTCATTAACTTACCCAATGGAAACTCAGCCTCTAACAAACCCTCAATAAAACCATATGTCAACACATTCTACACTTACCTGCCTGTTCGCAATCTTCTTTAAAATGTACACTGTGCTTAGCATGCGCAGTTTAGTTTACATTTCAGCCCACTGCCTGTGTGGCGGGAGGACTGCACTCCTGTGCACGAGTACTGTCATCTCACACCACACAATCAAGGCATCCAAAGACAGTGCCGGTGAGGGACTTCACAAATGTTCAACACTTTTAGAGGCTTGGGATAGAGAGAGGGGCAGAGACAATGCTGACTTCTAAAGCACATATGTCAAACACAAGGCCCGCAGGCCAAATCCGACCTGCCAGGCCATTTCATATTGGCCTCGCACCTCTCCTGCAGCTGCAGCACCCCATCGTCTCCACCCCTGCCATGTCTCAGCAGTGGGCACCAGAGAGGAGGACAGAACTTCTTCACCAGATCCTGCACTTCTACACATAGCCGCTGCACCCCATCATCGCTGCATCCCCTCGTCTCAGCATTTAGCAGATTCTTGCAGATGACCCCAGCCCTCCTCTTGTCCTCCTCCAGACCCTGCACTTTCTGATGCCCAGCTCTGCCCCAGCTTCTTCCCGGCAGCAGCACAAGATAAGGGTGGGTACACTGTGATGTAAGGGATGGTGGGGGACTCTTGACTTCTGATGGTGGGGGGGGGGGGACTCTTGACATCTGATGTAAGGGGGAGTCGGGTGCTCTGAACGTCTAGTCTTACAGATATAACTGACCCTTAGAGAGCAACCATAATGCTGATGTGGCCCACAATGAAATTGAGTTTGACACCACTGTTGTAAGGTTTCATTTATTTTTTTAAATACATTCTTTGTTTAGAAATAAGAGCATCTCCAATAGTACATGGCATTGAGGTTATAAAGCATTAGTTGTTATGAATATATATTCTCTATATAACCATCTGTAGATGATAGTAAGAATGGCTGTAAATTTCTGAACTATTGCAACATCTCTAGGTCTTGCCCATTATTATTTTTTTTTAATTACTGACTGATATAGTAACCAAAAGGTGAGGGAGACATTGGGTAAATGGGGAGAGAGGAGTGGATCAAATCAAGGGAATCATAACGGATATTATTATTCGGCCAAATCCCAGACAGGAGGTGTATTCCTGTTTGAATGAAAATTCACTCCAAAAAGACCACCTTTTACTAAAGGCTTTCTCTGTACCCTTGATGGTGGACATACAGGTTGTGTCAATGTCGGGGGGGGGGGGGCAGCCAATGCCTCTATCCATCCATCTATGGATGATCAGGCCTTGTTTATTAGATAGATGAGCACCAATCTCTTATAAGCCTTCCTTGGGATTGTGTTATGATGGAGAAGGAAGAAGGCTGAGTTGTCAGGGGCTGTAAAGTCTGAACTTCTGGATGATAGATCTGAGTGCCAAAAGGATTGAAGCCTAGGGCTCCCCCAAAGGTGTGGAGTATAGTACCTCCAGCTTCCCCACATCTTCAGCACACATCTGGGACCATGGGAGGTCATGAAGTGCAAGATGGAGAGAACTCCATACCGGCATGTAAGCTCTTGGTAGGTATTACTTGTTTAGGAAGTGTGAGCATAGTAAATCAGTTTGTCAGATTGTCCCGGCAAAATTAAAATTTACATCAGTTGATCAGAATCAGTTGTCTGCATCTCTTGATCTATTGATTTTTTGACATGCCTTTTTAGTGGTGTTTACCAAATTATGACAGGTTTACTTCCCTCAATAGAAAAATTGTTTGAATTAGGTAAACTGTCAAAATACTGCTGAAAGCCTCACGTGATACAAAATCCACTCTTTAGGAACATTCAATTAAGTAAGCCCATATGATATGTCATACAAAGCTATTACATTTTTTCCATTGGAATACACAGTAAGCTATTTTTATATGAACAAGGTCGGAACATTGTTCTCTGTACATAAGGTGCTCATACCTACATACACAGAAATGAATATCATTTTTACTATATGCACATATAAAATACACATCAGACATATACTGGAAACAGGGATTCTATTCATAGATGCTTGAATGAAGCCAGAAAAGCCTTCGGTTACACACAAACAAGTCAACTGAATTTGCAGTTACTGTGACCAGACATACAATATTAAAGTCTGACACTAGTCTGTGCTGTTTCCCCAAAAGACATTGCTGGAGATGCAAGGCTTAGCTGGAGCATACGTGTCTCTTCATTCATGAGATCACACAGGGTCAGGACAGGAGGATGCTGTGCCTCTCATCTGCACGCCATCACAAATTTTACCATTGACCTATTAGGTCTCTGCACTAAACACTCAGACATATTGACAACACAGCTGTTTGTTTTGTTTATCAGGATGCCCTGCAGACGGTGATCAAGGGATGTAATGCTGGGTTAATTGATAAATATTACATGATTTGTTACAAACATACTGCCGTTTACACCGGTAGACTTTCTCCCGCTTTGTGTATCCAATTTACTTCCATTTTGATTAGCGTGCAGTAAATTAAATATAGTATTCTTTTTTTTTTTTACTTCTTGAACAGTTACACTAAGGCCTTGATTTAAAATATCACCACTTTTTCTAGCATTACTTTTGCTAAAGAGTCCAAAAAGGATACATTCTTAAACTAAAAACAGCCTAGTAACATCATTTATATAAGACATTTGTTACCTGTGCATTAACATCTAAAATCACAGGAGTTTTCTGATTTGTCAACAAGTAAAGGGCTATGTGATTAATTTTGCCTATCAGTATGGGCCTAGGATTACAACATGGGTCCAGAGTTTCTTATGTTACAGGAGAAGTGGTGGACATTTTCACCTTCATCCTTATTCTTTATAGAGGTAGGTACACCGTATATGGTTCAGGCCTTTGTTCTGCTATTCCCCTTGTATGCAGGGCATAACTGAGCTGTGTTTATACCAACTATAATGCCCATAGCCTTGGGTATTTCTTTTTTCTTGGGGGAAAGGTACCCTCATTTTTAATCACCAAGCCTGTAACAACACTGGTTCAGCATTCGACAGTTCCTTACTGCTGTAAATTGGAAGATCTTAAAGCAGTGTTCCTCAACTCCAGTCCTCAAGGCCCACCAACAGGTCAAGTTTTCAGGATTTCCATTATTTTGCACAGGTGATTTGATCAGTTTCACTGCCTCAGTAATTACCACAGCCGATTCATCTGAGCGAAATCCTGAAAACATGACCTGTTGGTGGGCCTTGAGAACTGGAGTTGAGGAACACTGCCTTAAAGGAACCATACTGTTGCTAGTGATTGCTTCTAGATAATGATAGATGCTGAGGGCACAAATGGTACTAGAAACACTTTGGGCACCCTAATTGTACAGAAGTCGATCCATCAATTGACTTCTGTATAAACAGCCTGTCAGGTTTTTCCCAAATAATTAGTGTCACCAGCCACAACACAAGCTGAGCTATTGTGACTACATTGATGAGGTTATCAAGCAATTTTCATTTCTTCCACGAAAAAATATTGCACAATCCATGGCCTGCCTTAGGGCCATTTTACATGGACACACTCCACTTCATTCAGCAAGGGATCCATGAGTAGATCTCCTGAATCAGAGCTGAACATGAGAGATGGCAGTTTTTTTTTACATCCATGCCCTTTCAGTTTATGCCTTCATTTACACAGAGGACACGGGTGAACCCATGATGGCTCTATGGGCATCTAGATGTAAACAGACTTGTGTTTGTTTACATCAGGCTACCTCTGATCTTCCATGTTAATGTTTGGGAAAATGGAAAAGGACGCATTCCTTTTCTGTTATTGTTATTATTATACAGGATTTATATAGCGGCAACAGTTTGCGCAGCGTTTACAAAATGAAGGCAGACATTACAGTTACCTTTAGGATCCTTTCACACTGGTGTCATCAGTTCAGTCACTTTTTTTTGGCAAAAAAAAAACTGATGAATACGGATTCAAGTTACATGGATTTGGTACCCAAACATCAGTTTACACATCCGTCTGTAGTCTAGTTCAGTTTATATCAGTTTACATCAGTTCTGCACTTCAGTCCAGCTGATGTAAACTAAATTGAAGACAGATGATGGAAACTGATGTTAGGGTTAGGTGTGTTAGGTTCTAATGTATAAATATCATATTCCTGGCAGAAAAATGTGAGGATGAGCAGTATAGTAAATACACATGTTCGTATCTTTCAGTGCATATGCACACACTCGTGTAACAATTCTTTTAGCTTTTCTTGAGATGTGTTGTATACACATATATGCACATATAAGCGTGTACGTGTGTAAAATACAGCAAGGCAGATTATTTTATTTTTTTTTACTGATCTATACACAATTTTAAATGCCTATTGGCCCATTAAAAAACAATTGTCTGCATTTAGATCAATAATAAAAAAATGTGAATGCCTTAAAATGCATTGTGCGTGTGTATGACACATCCCAGCATAGGACAGAAGAATTTTTAACAGAACTCTGCATGAAATGTCACTTGTGGCCGTCCAGTAAAGTTTTAACAAAACAAAGAGCAAATCAGCATTGTGTTCTTCTAGTGCACACCTGTACCCATGTATTGAGTGTGTAAAAGAGCCCTTAGAAGTATCATTTAACAATTGTTACACGTGAACCCTTTCTTTTTAAAATAGAAATGAAAGCAAAATGTGTATGTATAGCTATCTGAAAAAAAAGAAAAATACCTTTTTTTCTTTTATTATAAGTGATCACATGCCCTCTGTTCTCTGCTGCATAAGGTGCTTAGAGAGGTGGGGGTGGCGAAACAGCAGTCCATTGATGTTCCCAGTGACTGGCTGTGCAGGGGATGTGTCAGCACAAGTCTGATCATTGGAGGACAGGCAGGCTGTGCTCACAGCACAGCCAGAAAACTGACCACGCTGGGAGGGATGTGCTTCTTTGCCTAGCTTGGCCAATTTGAAAAAGGACAGCAAAGGGACTGACAGGGAGTGGCAAAGGGATTGGCAGGAACTCCAAAGAGAACAGGAAACTTTTTAAAGTACATGGTATCACAGACACATGCTGTATAAGGAATATGAAATGTTGTGGTAACATAATTTTAATACCTACTGTTAGGTTTGGTTCACACCATGAATCATATAGGTACACTCTGTGTGTTCTTTTGCTATTCACATGCCATCTGGACGCAGTGCGATTTCAGTCCATTCATTTGAATGGGCTTAAATTGTGCACGACCACATCAAAAGTATTGCATGCATTATTTTAAAAAGTGCACAGCACCCAGACCGCATGCTACTACTGTGCCATGTGAATACAATTGCAAGTGCAGTGCATTTTGAACACAGTGTGGGAGCTGCCCACGGAACGTGGGTTTCCTGCACCGTGTTCTGGTGTGATCGGGCCCTTATACCAGCCCTTTGCCTACCCTGAAAATCATTAAAAGAGAAGTTCTTGTTTTGCTTTTTTATTCAAAACCATACTTCTCTAGGTGAACGCAGCATCAGTCCCATGCTGTGCCTGTCCCCTGCCGGCTCTAAGACTGAAAACCGACCACCAATCGCTCATTTCTCAGAGCTTCATGAGCAGAGAGCTGGTTACTGTCAGTCACTGGCTCTCTGCTCTGCCCCCTACATTCATTGGAGCGCTGTGCTGTGGAGGGGGTGGGAGCGGCTGGCTTAGGTTCTTAGCAGCTCACTGAGAAGCTGAGCCAGGCTGGTCCAGGGTTGTGGGTGGATCCCGACTTGTTGCGATCTTGCCCCAGCCTGGACGGCTCTGTGACATCAGCTGACAGCAGGCTTCAGCCTGCTGTCTGCTGAAAACGGGCCACAGGAGTGCAGAACGAACTGCATTCCTGGGATTCACATAGGTACAGCCAAAGGAGCTTTGATTGTACTTCTCCTTTCATGCCATAAAAATAAATAAATACAAATGCTGTAATGGATATATGTTTGCAGTGATAATTTAGGATAGGGCTGATGGGGACGATGTATAAGGCTAGGATACTATAGAAATGCATGCTGATGTAAATTTTAGGGAAAGGAGGAAGAGGTCCACTTTAATGTGATTCAGCCTGATTAATATGATCCTAAAAATAACAGTCGCTGAATACAAAAAACCTAGCAGCTCTGTGCCGTGTGAAACGAAATAATGTTTACAATTCCATTTACTTCCATACGCTTCTTATTCACAAACATGTAAAGACTGAGCTGGCAGCGTTACAGTGAAACATCCCGGACCAATGAGATGATCTTCACTGGAGATGCCATAACCTTTTCATGAGGATACAGACTGGCTTTATGTTGCCAAGACAGCAATGTTCAATGTGCTGCATCCTCAGTCCTGACTGATGGAGGAGACATATTGCTACATTGAATTTAAAGAGAATAGAAAAAATGAATGATAAAACAAAAGGGTCGAATCTTAGACATTAAAAATACTAAATAATGGGAGGGTAGAAATAAAATGACATATGTAACATGTAATCTAGACATTATTTGCTGGAGGTAAACTGGTGCTACATTGTGAACAATACATCAAAAGAACACGCTACTGTAGATTTTTTTAGTTAACCACTTCAGTCCTGGAAGGATTTGCCCCCTCCCTGACCAGAGCATTTTTGCGATACGGCACTGTGTCACTTTAACTGACAATCGTGCAGTCATGCAACGTTGTACCCAAACAAGATTGATGTCCTTTTTTTCCCCACAAATAGAGCTTTCTTTTGGTGGTATTTGATCACCGCTGCGTTTTTTATTTTTTACGCTATAAATAAACAATTTTGAAAAAAAGACTATTTTTTTTTTACTATTTGGTATAATAAATATCCCCAAATAAATAAAAAAACGAATTTATTCCTCAGTTTAGGCCAATATGTATTCTACTACATATTTTTAGTAAAAAAAAAAAAACGCAATAGGCGTATATTGATTGGGTTGCGCAAAAGTTATCATGTTTACAAACTATGGGAATAGATTTATGCCATTTTTTTTTACTACTAATTTTTAGTGGGACTGCGATATTGTGGCGGACAAATCGGACACTTTTGACACTTTTTTGGAACCAATGACATGTATACAGCGATCAGAGCTAAAAATAGCCACTGATTACTGTATAAATGTCACTGGCAGGGAAGGGCTTAACACTAGGGGGCGATCAAGGGTTTAGGTGTTCCCTAGGTAGGTGATTCTAACTGTGGGGGGGAGTGTAGCGACTGGGGGAGGAGAGAGAAAGCTGCTTCCGATCATCTGTTGTTTACATGAATGGATCCCCGTTCTGGCTCTGTGAGGAGTGATCGCGGGTAGCCGACGGACATCGTGCCTGCCGGCCATGCACATCGGCTCCAGAGACTTCAATGGTCTCTTAGTCTCTTAGGCTGCATTCACACCTGAGCGACACGTTTTCGGGCATATTTGAAGCGTTTTCTAGTGCGACATCGGGTGTTTGCAAACGCTGACGTTGCGCTAATATGCGCGTTTGGCGCTTTTCTATTGATTCTATGTCAATAGAAAAGTGTCAGAAACGCCGGAATATGCCCGATTCGCGCGTCAAAAATACCTCCGGGGGTGTTAGAGCGTAGGGCATTTGGCTTCAGGCGTTTTGGAGTGGAGAAGTGAACCATCTCCATAGAGAATCATTGATTTTTTCCCCTCCAGCATTTTGTAGCTTCAGGCATATTTGAGCTACAAAATGCTCAGGTGTGAATGGGCCCTTAAAGCGCTGCCATACAGCTACAGCGATTTGCACAGGAGAGCCGACCTGCCACCGACGGCGGCTGGTCAGCAAGCGGTTAAAGCGGTATTGAACCCAAAACTAAAAATGTAATATATTGCAGCTTACCAATCATTAATTACTTAACGATGGCCCGCCGTCATTTTACTGCGGCAGAGTGGCTCGTTCCCGCGAATCGCCGTCATTGTGTGTGGGCGCGGGAATGAGCCACTGTGCGTTCACTGCCAAGCGGGGGAGCCAATCAGCGGGTGGGGTAGACTCGATATCCGCCAGCCACCCGTGATCGCTTCAGAGAGAAGCAGAGCAGGGATCTGCGAGTGTAAACAAAGCAGACCCCCGTTCTGTCAGGGGTAAATGGGAACAGCAATCTCTCTACTCCTCCAGTCAGTCCAGCCCCCATTCAATTAGAAACACCTAGCAGGGATCACATTCAACCCCTTGATCGCCTCCTGGTGTTAACCCCTTTCCTGCCAGTAACATTTATACAGTAATCAGTAGCTAATCTGATCGCTGTATCAATCTCACTCAAATGCTCCCAAAAAAAGAGTCAGTCTGCCGCAATGTCGTAGTCCTGCTGAAAATCGCTGATCGCCGCCATTAGCAGTAAAAAAATTAATAAATAAACAAAAATGGCATAGATGTATTCCCTATTTTGTAGACACTATAACGTTTGCGCAAACCAATCAATATGCGCTTATTGGGATTTTTATTACCAAAAATATGTAGAAGAATACATATCGGCTTAAAGTGATGAATACATTCGTTTTTTTGGATGTGTATTAAAGCAAAAAGTAAAAAATATAGTTTTTTTTTCAAAAATGTTGCTCCTTTTTTGTTTATAGCACAAGAAATAAAAACCACAGAGGTGATCAAATACCACCAAAAGAAAGCTCTATTTGTGCGGAAAAAAGGACGTCAATTTTGTTTGGCTACAGCGCCACATGGCCGCGCAGTTGGCAGTTAAAGCAACGCAGTGCCGTATCGCAAAAAATGGCCTGGTCAGGAAGTGGGTAAATCCGGGGCAGAAGTGGTTAAATATAGTGGCTGCATTTGTTTTTCTTTTCCTCTGTTTTTTCCCCTTAATTTTCACCTGGTGATCTGTCCAGTAACACACCTCCAGTATTAGAGTGCCCCTACTCTGGATGAAGGAGCACAGGGGACACCTTTGGACAGCAGCAGCATTATCAGTCTTGGGGGAGGGGAGTGTTAGATGTGCTAGCAGATGTAGATACACTAACAAATTGAAGCCAAACACCAGCTCCCACTTTATGAGCAGTTACAGCAAACAGTGTTTTCCCTTTTGGGATAAAAGTTTTATATACATAAATAAAAACTGATAATTGTAAGCACCCTTGACTTTGTTAAATGGTTTGCCTCCTTCCTATAAACTGATAAATCTGGGAAATGGCTTGTTCTTTTGAAAAACAACAGACTTACTGGCTGTATCATGAGGTGAAACTAGAAGAAAGAAAGCCTAAAAAAGAAAACAAATGCAGCCACCACATCTAAGAATTGGTAAGCTGGAATAAAGTAAACTTTTGCTTTGCGATTTAATACTGCTTGAATACAGACATCTGATATGTTCAAGCTACCGTCAAAAGGAACTCCAGTTGTTTCTGTGTTTATTAAACACCAGCAGCTACAAATACGATAGCTGCTGACTTTTGATAAACACTCACACTCACCTGTCCCAGGATCCAGCCTTGTGCTCACCCAAAACGTTTCTTCTCTCCCTGGTAATGGCATTTAAACTGTGGGCACCTGGCTGTGACAGCTTGCGGTTCCACACCCGGATGCACACCGCGCATGCGTGAGTCGCACTGCGCCTGCTGAATGGTCCAGCAGTCTTCTGGGGCTCTGCACAGGTGTAAATGTAGGCTTACATTCTTCTTTCTAATTTTGAATATTTAAAGGAGTTCTATAGCCACAACATACACTTTGATTTTACAGCATCAGCAATGCAAGAGCAATACAAACAACAGTTATTTCTGACAATCTAATATAAAGTTATTTTCTCTTCAGGTTGGATGTTCTTCATTCATAAGGATAACATGAATCAGGGAAAAACACATTATGGCCATTAGAATGAGCATTGTAAATAAATATGCCTTTACTATAATTGCCAGCTCCATCTAGTGGCCATAATGCAGTATTTCCTGATTTACACATTTTACCTGAAGAGAAAATAGCTTAACCACTTCAGCCCTGGAAGGTTTACCCCCTTCATGATCAGGCCGATTTTTTTGCGATATAGCACTGCGTTGCTTTAACTGACAATTGTGCAGTCATGCAACATTGTATACAAAATGTATGTCTTTTTTTGTCCTACAAATAGAGCTTTCTTTTGGTGGTATTTGATCACCTCTGCGTTTTTTATTTTTTGCGCTATCAAAAAAAAAGAGTGAAATTTTGAAAAAAAAAAAAAAAACAATATTTTTTACTAAGTGACACTTTTAAGGGACCAGTGACACCAATAGAGTGATCAGTGCTAAAAAAAAATGCACTGTCACTGTATAAATGACACTGGCAGGGAAGGGGTTAACATCAGGGGCAATCAAAGGGTTAAGTGTGCTCTAAGGGAGGGATTTCTAACTGTGTAGGGGATGGACTGACGGATGGAAGAGAGAGATCTGTGTTCCTGATTAGCAAGAAGACAAAATCTCTCTCTTCCTCTCTGACAGAATGGCGGTCTGCCTTGTTTACATAGGCAGACCGCCATTCTGCTTCTCCAGCAAATGATTGGTGGGTCCCGGCGGCCATCGTGGCTGCCAGACCTGATGATTGGCTCCCGCTGTGTCCAATCACAGCGGGAGCGGGTCGCTGGCAGCACAAAGCCCAAGGCAGAAACAACGTACAGGTACATTTTTTCACGCAACCGGGCCACCCTGTGCAGTAAATTTGTGGTAGCTGGTCCGGAAGCAGTTAAAGGGTATCTCACAAATAAAGAAAAAGGAATATAGCGTATACAATTGCGACACTAATCATATTACGATTGAATGCTATTAAAAGTTACCTTTCCTTTTCAATCTGCAGCTCTGTAAGTTTCTGAAATTCAATGCAATATGGCTACCTGGAATTGTTCTGTACAAAGAATGTGACCACTCCCCAGAAACATCATTTCCTGCTTGTGTGATTGGCTCACCAATTTTCCCAGACGTCTGCACTAACATACAATTCAGATTTCAGGCATCCCCTGCAACAAAAATGTCATTTTTGGGGAGATACTCCCAATAGGAACACCTCTAAAGGGATGCAGGCCCAGCAGATTTCCTCATTAGTGCCCTGCAGCTGCACACCTGATTGATAATTATGAAACCACCTTAATTAGACTCATTCAGCACAGAGGAACAAGCAGTGATTTCTTCAGAACAACAAAATGTAGGAATCTGCAACAAAGTTTGTTATAATCCTTGCAATGTACATTGATCACTCAGAGGAGAATGTTTTTTTTTCTCAACAAAAGTGGAGTTACGCTTTAATAATATTTGTTTTAGCCCCCAAATATACATGCAGTTTTACAGCTCTGCAATTTTGATTACACCCCCTACAAATAACGATATTTCAGCATGCACAAGAATGCTTTCTGTGAGTATTGCAAAACAGTAACATAAAGTACAGTAAATATAGGTTATCAATTTATTTGCAATAAATAAGGTAATATTAACATTCTTTCATTGTTGTACAAGTCTAATGATCATTTCAAAACCAAAAATGTGTTCAACAAAAGAATTTTATTTTACCTGAAGATATTACATTACACTATTCTGTTGTTTGGTTGCATCCCATTGCAAAATAGAGCCAAATGTCTCGGATTCACCTTCTTAAAATAAACTGCATGAGCCTGAGCTATTTAAACAGCAAATAAGAAATATCTCACATCACATAAACCTATAAAAAGATAATAGGTACCTCATCCATATAGTGATTGTAGAGAGGGACTGCGGGCAAATATCGGTCCCCAACCGACAGACCCCACAAAAGAACAGAGAACTATTAGGCCTCATACAGACGGGCATATTAAAAAAAATAAGCTTAACGACGGGCCCGACGTCAGGGAAAAATCGGTGTCAAAAACGCAATTTTGTCGGCATTTTGCATCGACGTTAATGAGCGTTAATGAGCGTCGGCGTCAATAGGCATTTTGTTTGAAGAAACTTTCCTCTGCTATTTTTTAACCTGAAAACACCAGCACTAAAAATGCCGGTTAACGCCACTACAGCATTAATGCGCGTTAGTGAGCGTTTTGCCGGCTCAGCGTCAAAAACGCCAAAATGCTACAGCCTCGGAATGCACTGGCCGTGGGTTCTACTTTCAGCTCACTAATGCTGATGCCATCTACAGCTCAAAAACGTTGGCATTTTTATGGAGCCATTGAATAACATGGAGAGCTGAAAAAAACCGCTAAAAAACGTCCGTGTGTAGGAGGCCTCACGGTACCAGACAATTGTATATTGAAAATTAACAGATAATGATACAAAAGATATATATAGGGAGGAGTATACAAGGCAATAAAGAAGTTCATATTGGGTTCCACTTACCAACAATCACAGTCACACCTAGGGCAGGGCACCCAGCACCCCCTCCCCCATCTTGATTTATTATGTATCCTTTGTATCTTTTGTTTATTGAATTACAATATGCATATGTCTGTACTTATTCTTTTTTGATACATTGATTACCCCAGATGTTCTCCTGAGGAAGCAGCTGTGGAAAATCCGCGAAACATGTAGAGTATTACAACATTGACATCTGTGGTATCACACATCAATGTGTTCCTGCTCATTTTTCCCCCTCAACAGGGATTATATGGAGCATATGTGAATTGTTATCTGGATATATGTCTGGGAAAATGCAGTCCCATTTTTTAAGATAAATAAAGCTTTGTAATTTTATATATCTTTTGTATCACTGTCTGTTAATTTTCAATATACAATTGTCTGGTACCGTAATAGTCCTCTGTTCTTTTGTGGGGTCTATTTAACCACTTGCCAAACGACGACCGCAGTCTGACGGCGACAGAGTGGCTCGTTATCACAAACCGCCGTCGGCTGCGATAACTAGTGCTGTGAGCGTGTACGCTCTCTGTGTCCAGAGGGGCCAGGGAGCGGGTAGGGCAGACTCGATCGCCGCCGGCTACCCACGATGCCCCCCGCAGTGAGAGAACGGAGGTCCGTGTATGTAAACACGGATCTCCATTCTCATAGAGGGGGAAGGGAGGTGATCACCGGCTTCCTGTATATGGAAGCCATGATCATCCCATTTCCCCAGCCAGGGCAGCCCACATACAGTTAGAACACAGTGAGGGAACACAGTTAACCCTTAGAGCGCCCCCTGCAGGTTAACCCCTTCACTGCCAATGGCATTTACACAGTAATCAGTGCATTTTTATAGCACTGATCGCTGTATAAGTGCTAACGGTCCCAAAAAAAGCGCCAAAATGGTTCGACATGTCCGCTGCAATATCGCAGTACCACTAAAAATCGCAGATCACTGCCATTACTAGTAAAAAAAAATAAATAAACAAAAACCCCAGAAATTAATTCTCATTGTCCGTAAACGCGGCAGATTGCGATTTTTTTTTTACCAAAAATATGAGAAAGAATATAAATCGGCCAAAACCGATGGAAAAAAATGTTTTTTTATATTTTTTTTTTTTGGATTTGTATTTTAGCAAAAAGTAAGAAATTTGTGGGTTTTTTTTGCAAAATTGTCGCTATCCTTTTGTTTATAGCGGCAATCAGAAATGACGCAGTGGTGATCAAATACCACCAAAAGAAAGCTCTATTTGTGGGGAAAAAAAGGACGCAAAATTTAATTTGGGTATAATGTCACACGACCGCGCAATTGTCAGTTAAAGTGACGCAGTGCCAAATCGCAAAAAAGTGCTCTGGTCCTAAAGTGGGAAATCCTTCCGGGGCTGATGTGGTTAAACAGCAGTTGATCCAGAGATGTAGGTAGATGAAATCATACAATATGCAAATTTCAACTCCTGTAAAAAATGTATCTTAACCCCCCACCGTCACCATCACCGCCACCACCTCCCTAGTCTGCTGTGTTGCAAGCTTTTCTAAATATTTAGGAGTTTTGAAACAACGTATACATACAAATGTAACAGAATATTCTTTTATTATTTTATTATTTAGCAATATACCTGCTAAGTGCCTTGGGTTGTGATTGTGGATAGTTATTTTATACATTTTCTATGCTTACATTGAGCGTGTTTTGTCCATTGTGTTTGTTTGCTATGCTGAAAATCAGATACATGGAATATTTGATCTTATAAGACAATGTAAACATACATATGCAACAAAGTTTTGAGGATTTATAAATCTTTTCGAACGTTGTGTCGTCTGATCCCTCCACCACCGCCACTACCACTGCCACCCCCCAATTCTATGTAAAAAATGTCCTCAACTTTAAACGTATAACATACTAAAGTAGATGGATGTAGAGACCTAGTTGACGACAAATTGGTGTAGTCGGGGCCTTCCTAAAGGGTGAAATCCTGGTCTCGTGAAAAAACGCTAAACCGTGACGCAGTGAAATTGACTGTTAACGCGCCAGCACACTGTAATATGGGTTTAATTTAAAACGCAGGAAAAAAAGGGGTGTTT
>BLSH010148152.1:699366-716531 GCA_018402905.1 Glandirana rugosa
CTTGATTTTAATTTATTTTCCCTATCCCCATTTATTTGTAGGGCACTTGCCCTAGTTTGAAGATGATTTTAGAACAGTTATATGGCTTCTACCGTTAATTAATACTTTTCAGACACAGTTTGAAGATGATCCACATTCACCTCCATTTTTGCTTTTTTTATGTTTTTATTTTTTTAAAAATATTTACAGTTATTTCCCTGTCCCCATTTTTTTGTAGGGCACTTGCCCTACCCTTACCCCCATTTTACTTCCTTTTGCAGCCCTCTGGGGCTTTCCAGGACTTTCCTACAGCCATTTTTGTGCCTAAAAGTTCGGGTCCCCATTGATTTCAATGGGGTTCGTTGTCCGTGCGATCGTTCGGGTTCCGTCCGGACCCGGACCCGGACTTTGTCACGAAGTTCGGACGGACCAGCAGAACCCGAACTTCCAGGTGTTCGCTCAACTCTACACACGGGCGTATTTAAAAAAATAAGCTTAACGTCGGGCCCGACGTCAGGGAAAAATCGGTGTCAAAAATGCAATTTCGTCGGCGTTTTGCATCGGCGCTAATGAGCGTTAATGAGCGTCGGCGTCAATAGCCATTTTGTTTGAAAAAACTTATCTCTGCTATTTTTTAACCTGAAAACGTCGGCACTAAAAATGCCATTTTAACGTCGCTACAGCGCTAATGTGCGTTAGTGAGTGTTTTGCCGGCTCAGCGTCAAAAACGCCAAAATGCTACAGCCTCGGAACGCGCTGGCCGTGGGTTCTAATTTCAGATCACTAATGCCGACGCCCTCTACAGCTAAAAAATGTTGGCCTTTTTATGGAGCCATTGAATAACATGGAGAGCTGAAAAAAATGCTAAAAAACGTCCGTGTGTAGGAGGCCTCACGGTACCAGACAATTGTATATTGAAAATTAACAGATAATGATACCAAAGATATATATATAGGGAGGAGTATACAAGGGAATAAAGAGGTTCATATTGGGTTCCACTTACCAACAATCACAGTCACACCTAGGGCAGAGCACCCAGCACCCCCTCCCCCCATCTTGATTTATTATGTATCTTTTGTTTATTGAATTACAATATGCATATGTTTGTACTTATTCTTTTTTGATACATTGATTACCCCAGATGTTCTCCTGAGGAAGCGGCTGTGGAAAATCCGCGAAACATGTAGAGTATTACAACATTGACATCTGTGGTATCACACACCAATGTGTTCCTGCTCATTTTTACCCCTCAACAGGGATTATATGGAGCATATGTGAATTGTTATCTGGATATATGTCTGGGAAAATGTAGTCCCATTTGTTAAGATAAATAAAGCTTTGTAATTTTATATATCTTTTGTATCACTGTCTGTTAATTTTCAATATACAATAGTCTGGTACCGTAATAGTCCTCTGTTCTTTTGTGGGGTCTATTTAACCACTTGCCAAACGACGACCGCAGTCTGACGGTGACAGAGTGGCTCGTTATCGCAAACCGCCGTCATATGACGGCGGCTGCGATAACTAGTGCTGTGAGCGCGCGCGCTCACTGTGTCCAGAGGGGCCAGGGAGCGGGTAGGGCAGACTCGATCGCCCCGGCTATCCACGATGGCCCCCGCAGTGAGAGAACTGAGGTCCGTGTAAGTAAACACAGATCTCCATTCTCATAGAGGGGGAAGGGAGGTGATCACCGGCTTCCTGTATATGGAAGCCATGATCATCCCATTTCCCCAGCCAGGGCAGCCCACATACAGTTAGAACACGCTCAGGGAACACAGTTAACTCCTTCACTGCCAATGGCATTTACACAGTAATCAGTGCATTTTTATAGCACTGATCGCTGTATAAGTGCAAATGGTCCCAAAAAAAGTGTCAAAATGGTCCGACATGTCAGCTGCAATATCGCAGTACCACTAAAAATCGCAGATTGCTGCCATTACTAGTAAAAAATAAATAAATAAACAAAAACCCCAGAAATTAATTCTCATCGTCCGTAAACGCGGCAGATTGCGATTTTTTTTTTACCAAAAATATGAGAAAGAATATAAATCGGCCAAAACCGATGGAAAAAAATGTTTTTTTATATTTTTTTTTTTGGATTTGTATTTTAGCAAAAAGTAAGAAATTTGTGTTTTTTTTTGCAAAATTGTCACTATTCTTTTGTTTATAGCGGCAATCAGAAATGACGCAGTGGTGATACTGGTGGAAATACCACCAAAAAAAAGCTCTATTTGTGGGAAAAAAAGGAAGCAAAATTTCATTTGGGTATAACGTCGCACGACCGCGCAATTGTCAGTTAAATCGACGCAGTGCCGAATCGCAAAAAAGTGCTCTGGTCCTAAAGTGGGAAATCTTTCCGGGGCTGAAGTGGTTAAACAGCAGTTGATCCAGAGATGTAGGTAGATGAAATCATACAATATGCAAATTTCAACTCCTGTAAAAAATGTATCTTAACCCCCCACCATACCACCATCACCGCCACCACCTCCCTAGTCTGCTGTGTTGCAAGCTTTTCTAAATATTAAGGAGTTTTGAAACAACGTATACATACAAATGTAACAGAATATTCTTTTATTATTTGGCAATATACCTGCTAAGTGTCTTGGGTTGTGATTGTGGATAGTTATTTTATACATTTTCTATGCTTACATTGAGCGTGTTTTGTCCATTGTGTTTGTTTGCTATGCTGAAAATCAGATACATGGAATATTTGATCGTGTCAACTGGACATTCATCATAATAACTACGTTGACTTTTATTCTATATTATGATTATAAGTGGTGGAGGCATCGATGTGTGCATGGATCAAAGAGTGACATGAAGTGCACTCTAGTGAGTGATGGCCCCACTGCCTAAAATGAATTACAGTGAACACAAAGAACGCAGTGCACGGCCATTACAGCAATTTGCAATCTGAGCTGAATAGAAACAGCCAACATCTCCTGCTCTTTCATTTATCATGTTTCCATCTCAGTACTTTTCTTACAACTTGTTTAGCATTAGCGTTTGATAGAGCAGTATACCAATGGAATACAAGCCTGTATACAGGGATGTGTGAAATCTGACTTCTTTGTAACAGGGCCAGATCTAGCCTGTCTGATTTGGGGATGCACTAAAAAATATCAGGGGGCAAATAATGAAAGGTCAGCAGGGCAGTGTACAGGGGGTCGGCAGGACAGAGGATGTGGTCAGCAGTTTGTTGGGCAGTGCACAGAGGCCATTAGTTTGCAGGGCAGTGTACAGGAGGCAGCAGGGCAGAGGACAGGGGGCAGCAGGGCAGTGTACAGGGTGTCTGCAGGGCAGTGTACAGGGTGTCAGCAGGGCAGTGTACAGGGGATCATCAGGGAAGTGTACAGTGAGGCAGCAGGGCAGAGGTCAGTGGGAAGCAGGGCAGTGCACAGTGGAGCAGCAGGGCAGAGGACAGTGGGTAGCAGGGCAGTGCACAGTGGAGCAGCAGGGCAGAGGACAGTGGGCAGCAGGGCAGTGTACAAGGTCAGCAGGGCAGAGGACAGGGGGCAGCAGGCAGTGTACAGTGTGTCAGCAGGGCAGCGTACAGTGGGGCAGAAGGGTAGAGGACAGTGGGCAGCAGAGCAGTGTACAAGGATCAGCAGGGCACAGAATGGGTGTCAGCAGGGCAGAGGGCATGAGTCAGCAGGGAAGTGTACAGTGGGACAACAGGGCAGGGCACAAGGGGCAGCAAGTCAAAGGATATGGGAGGTGACCAGGAGAATGTACAGGAATCAGCAAAGGACAGGGCTTTGGGGGGGGGGCACAGCTGAAATCGGTGGAAGGGGGGTGCAGCCCTCCCCAGAACCCCCCTAGATTCAACCATGCTTTGCAATAATCTTGACTAGGTCGGAACCTTATCCTATGAGACCACTGTTATAATGCATGTGGGCCTTTCAAACACGTATCACATTCACTATGAGCTTGAATTTTGACATATTTTAATTTTACTGTTTTCTTTTTTTTCCCTCATGAACTTTTTATTTATTTTATAGTTTATTGGTAAGGTAACATAAGCAATTAATACTGCTGTTATTGCTACTCTATGGCTGGAATGTTATATGACAATAGTCGCTGTGCCTGTTCTGCCCCACTTTTATGTTATTTTTCTTGGTATTGAACTACATGTTGTTATTGTTCTTTAGTATGCTGACATCTAATGGTGGTTTATAGCTACTACAACCTGTTTACTTACTGATTTGGTGTCTCCGTCTGTCACCCCCCTGCTGTTTGGTGCTAATTTGTTTAGTCCTACTTAGACACTCCTTGTTCTTCCTTGTTCCCTCAGCCAGTGTACTTTTGCAGTGGCAGGGCTTAGGAAAGCCATTCTCTTCTTACATTTCAAAAGACTGGAAAAAAATCCTCTGTACTGTGTTATACATTTATCTGAAGTAAAAATGTGTTGGATTCACATTCTGTGTCTTATTGAAGAGTTAAGCTGCCTGTGGATAGTGCCAGGTCAGCAGATGACCATCATATGCAGACAGACTGGATCTAAGGAGGTATAGTAATGCATATAGCTGCATTTGAAACAGAGCTGCATATATGAGCATTATGTGAACAGAAATAAAATAGCATTCTAAAAAATAATGATATCTTAATATATATATATATATATATATATATATATTAAAGAAGAATTCCAGGCAACCCAACTAGCATTAAAAATATTCTTCACCAAACCCCCCAACACTTATGTAGGCAAAAATGTATATACAAAAAGAAGAGATATATATTTACCTATTTTCATCCTGGTCTGGTCCAGTCACCACTCCCAGCATTCCCAACCATTGTTTGGATATTTCTCCTCTCTCCTGCAGCAGCCACAGTTTGACACAGGGAAGATCATATAACCGCAGCAGGCTGAAAATAGGTAAGCATATACAGTGGAACCTTGGATTACAAGCATAGTCCGTTCCAGGAGAAAGCTTGTAATCCAAATCACTTGTATATCAAAGCATGTTTCCCCATAGGAAACAATGGAAACTCAGATAATTAGTTCCACAGCACTGCTTGTCAATGCAGTACTGTATGTGGCCAAAGGTCCGGGGGCACTGGTGTATGCAATACCATATGCGGCCAGAGGTGTGGTGGCACTGGTGAGCCTCGGCAACCATTGGAAATGCTCGGGAACTGTTTACAATTTCGGTATTTCCGACGGCTTCCGAGGCTCACCAGCGCCCCCTAACCTCTGGCCACATGTGGTATTGCATGCAAATAGGCTTAATTCTACTAGTTTTGTGAGACAGCAATTTAAAAGAAAAAAGAAAAAAGGCTTGTCTTTAAATGCTTGTTAACCGCGTTACTTGTGAACCAAGGTTCCACTGTACATCTTTTTTCACAGGTTAGGCAGCCTGGGTGTTAAGTGGGGAGGAGAGGACATTTTTATGGTGAGTTAGGTCTAGGCTGGAGTTCTATTATAATAAATATTACTACACACAAGTTGCATACCCTGATATGTTAAGTCAATTTGCTGCTGCAGTTAGTACCAAATGTTCTGTAGACACCAACACACGCAGATGCTATGCATCAAAATAATTTATCAACACACAAAATTATCAAGCACATAATAATATAATGAACCTGTCTAAATATTTTGAACCACACTGAAACATGTCATTTTATTTAAGTAGTTCATTGGGTATAAAAGTAATAATGAAAGAGCCCTACTTTGATTAGACCCGCATAGATGTGACCCATGGAGCACATCTCTTATCCACTTCTACCTGAAGTGCTTAAAATCCCACAAAGCACAAGATGATGTCATGGAAACAGCAGAAAAGTGCCAAACCATTTATAGTGCATTGCAGATAAAGAGATTCCTGTCTAATGTTTTGGTCAAGCACAGGTTTGAAAGCTATAGTAAACCCATGAAGCAAACCATGCCATAATATTATTATTATTTCAGGTACTTCTTTAGCACTGTCAATTTACGCAGCCTTTACATATACATTGTACATTCACATCCATCCCTACCCTCAAGGAGCTTACAATCTAAGGTCCCTATCTCACATTCATACACATACTAGGGCTAATTTAGACAGGATCTAATTTACCTACCAGCATGTCTTTGGAGCATGGGAGGAAACCGGAGTACCTGGAGGAAAACCACACAGGCACAGGGAGAACATGCAAACTCCAGGTAGGTAGTGTCGTGGTTGGGATTCGAACCAGCGACCCTTTTGCTGCCAGGCGAAAGTGCTATCCATACAATCACATCAGTCCCTACCCTCAAGGAGCTTACAATCTAAGGTATCTAACTCACATTCATACACATACTAGGGCCAATTTAGACAGGATCTAATTTACCTACCAGCATGTCTTTGGAGTGTGGGAGGAAACCGGAGTAAATGGAGGAAACCCACGCAGGTACAGGGAGAACATGCAAACTCCAGGCAGGTAGTGTCGTGGTTGGGATTCGAACCAGTGACCATTTTGCTGCCAGGCAAAAATGCTATCCACTACACCACTGTGCCGCCCATAATATAGCACACATTTAAAGCATAAGACTTTCCTTTTCTGACCACTCTGAGATGTAACATACCATTATAAGTCATCATCCTGTTGTGATTAATTTCTGTGTGATTGGAAGGTAAATGTTAGTCACAGAGATTTAATAGTGATCAGAGTGTACATATAACATATATGTGAAAATGCCAGCTGAACCAGATGCTGCATCACACAAAAACAGAATGTCAGTGGTAAAATTACATGCTGCAGAGCAAGATTTAGGCAGGCCCAGATGGTGCAATTTTCTTTCCTGCAACCCATGGTTCGATTCCCCCATCAACATAGTCAGTGTTGATGGGTTTATGGGGGAAACCCTCCCATGGAGCTAGTCTGTCCCTGCTAGGAGAACACAGTGATTATTCAGCAATAATTGCATGCAGAAAATACATCATGCTGGTTATAGCCAAATGGATCGACTTGGGTACATTCAGCCTGTCCATAGATGGTTTGCATCTCAGTCCCTGCTGAACCCGCCAAGATTCTAACCATCTATGGCCAGCTTGAGTCGTATAAGACTATTCAATGGATTGACTGTGAAGACTGTATATAGGGCAGTGTTTCTCAACTCCAGTCCTCAAGGCGCCCAACAGGTCATGTTTTCAGGCTTACCATTATTTAGCACAGGTGATTTGATCAGTTTCACTGCCTTAGTAATTACCACAGCCGTTTCATCTATGGGAAATCCTGAAAACATGACCTGTCGGGGCACCATGAGGACTGGAGTTGAGAAACACTGGTATAGGGTTTGTTTTCGGCTAATTGGCTTACTGTTTTTTACATAGGAAATGCACTCACATACAAAGGTTCTCAGGTTCACGATGCATCTCATATTTTCTTGCAACCCTTAGATAATAGAACGTAATAGGCATGTGCGATTTGTTTCGTTCCGAATCCGTTTTTTAACAAATATTTTTAAATTCAGCGATTCAGACGAATCCGAATTTAAAATTTCCGAATTTTCGTTTTTTCGAATTCGAAAATTCGGTAATCTGAAAACTGGCAAATTCGAAAATCTGAATACCGCAAATTTGGAAAAGTCGAAAATCCGAAATTTGGAAATCCAAAAACTTGAAAATAAGAAAGAACATTTGAAATAACAGCTAACTAATAAATAACTATTCAATTATAGGTATTGGAATTTCCTTGAAAATATGTCTGTTAGTGATAAATTAAAGGAAATTCCAATACCTATAATTTAACAGTTATTTATTAGTTAGCTATTTCAAATGTTCTTTCTTATGTCCGAATTTCCAAAATTCGGAAATTTGGAAATACGAAATTCAGAAATTCTAAAATAAGAAAGAACATTTGAAATAATAACTAACTTATAAATAACTATTAAATTATAGTTATTGGAATTCCCTTAAAAATATGTCTGTTAGTGATGAATTTCATATTGAAGTTCACAAACAGCCAAATTTGAAAGGAAATTCCAATACCTATAAATTAATATTTCTTATTTTAGAATTTCCAAATTTCCGAAATTCGGAATTTATTAGTTAGTTATTATTTCAAATGTTCTTTCTCATTTCCGAATTTTGGAAATTCGGAAATTCAGAAATTTAGAAATTCGAAATTTTTTTGGGATTTGTATTGTAGCAAAAAGTAAGAAATATTGTTTTTTTTTTCAAAATTGTCGCTATTTTTTTGTTTATAGCTGTGATCAGAAATGACGCAGAGGTGATCAAATACCACCAAAAGAAAGCTCTATTTGTGGGGAAAAAAAGGACGCATATTTCGTTTGGGTACAACGTCGCACGACCACGCAATTTTCAGTTAAAGCGACGCAGTGCCGAATCGCAAAAAGTGCTCTGGTCCTAAACTGGGAAATCCTTCTGGGGCTGACGTGGTTAAAAGTGAAGATGTAAATAAATGCTAAATGCGTAAAGATATTAATGAAGAAAACAAACAAAAAAAGTCTAAACATTAACAGTTCATAAAATAGAAATAAATGCAGCAAAAATCAGCAGGAAAATTATTAATTGAATGGATAAGGAGAATAAGGAGTTAATTAGGGATGATTAGAGTAAACTAAGGTTAATAAGGGGTTAAACAGAGAAACATTTTATTAAAAAAAAAATATTTTTTTTTTACTTGTCAGGTTGCTTTAACTTACTTCATCTGCAGCTCAAAGTTTATCCCTTTGATCTGCAGATGAACGAAATGATACAAATGTTACAATATGTTATTTATGAACACAGTCAGGCTGCTTTTTTTGACAGCTGAAGCTGCGAAAGTGCTGTGTAGTGGGAGGGTGAAGCAGGGCAGAAGGACTGCATGTGCTACATATGCCCCCTATGTACAATGCTGACCTTTTTTTGGGTGTGCGTAGCACACTTAAAATCTGCACCTAGTTAAAGTGGACAAGTTCATACAACAGACTTATTAATGATTTAAATTCTACAGGTGGGGTTTTTACATGCACACTCCAAAAGTTACAAATCTCTAAAGCAAGCTTTTTATTAAAGTGTATCTCAAGGCAAAACCTTTTTTTTTAGTTTTGGATAGAGAGGAAGAGTAAAGCTGGATAGATCATAGATGGATCAAAATTCAGATGGTTCAGCAGCGACCAGACGAATTTCAATATCTCAATGGCCTTTTCGGTTTGTGAGAAGTCGATCTAATGATCGATTTCTCACAAACAGGCCCTTTGAAAAATTTTTGTTCAATCAGCGCTGCAGCCAATTGGTGTCCCCATTGTCAGAATACAATAGTACAGGATGCCTCCATCCACCTTGCTTGTGTGGATGCGGTAATCCATTAAATGTGTTATCTATCAGCCCTCTGGCTGATCAAAATAAACTGCTCCATGCATGGCCAGCCTTAAACTTTCTGTCCCATTTATATTGCTGTCTGTGCCCCAATTGGGGAGATTTATCCTATCTATCTATCTACAGTATCACAGAAAAATGAGTACACCCTTCACATTTGTGTAAATATTTTATTATATCTTTTCATGTGACAACACAAATGACACTTTGCTACAATGTAAAGTAGCGAGTGTACAGCTTGTATAACAGTGTAAATTTGCTGTCCCCTCAAAATAACTCAACACACACAACCGGCAATGTCTAAGCTGCTGGCTACAAAAGTGAGTACATCCCTAAGTGAAAATGTCCAATTTGGGCCCAAAGTGTCAATACTTTGTGTGGCCGCCATTATTTTCCAGCACTGCCTTAACCCTCTTGGGCATGGAGCTTCACAGGTTGCCACTGGAGTCCTCTTCCACTCCTCCATGACGACATATGGAGCTGGTGGATGTTAAGAGACCTTGCGCTCCTCCACCTTCCATTTGAGGATGCCCCACAGATGCTCAATAGGGTTTAGGTCTGGAGACCAATTCATCACCTTTACCTTGAGCTTCTTTAGCAAGGCAGTGGTCATCTTGGAGGTGTGTTTGGGGTCATTATCATGTTGGAATACTGCCCTGCAGCCCAGTCTCCGAATGGGAGAGGATCATGCTCTGCTTCAGTATGTTACAGTACATGTTGGCATTCATGGTTCCCTCAATGAACTGCAGCTCCCCAGTGCTGGCAGCACTCATGCAGCCCCAGACCATGACACTCCCACCACCATGCTTGACTGTAGGCAAGACAGACTTGTCTTCGTACTCCTCACCTGGTTGCCGCCACACACGCTTGATATCATCTGAACCAATAGGTTTATCTTGGTCTCATCAGACCACAGAACATGGTTCCAGTAATCCATGTCCTTAGTCTGCTTGTCTTCAGCAAACCGATTGCGAGCTTTCTTGTGCATCATCTTTAGAAGAGGCTTACTTCTGGGACGAAAGTCATGCAGACCAATTTGATGTTTGCAGTGTGCGGCGTATGGTCTGAGCACTGACCGGCTGACCCCCCACCCCTTCAATCTCTGCAGCAATGCTGGTAGCACTCATAAGTATAGGAACCTGTCCTGTTAAACTGCTGTATGGTCTTGGCCACCGTGCTGCAGCTCAGTTTCAGGGTCTTAGCAATCTTTTTATAGCCTAGGCCAGCCTTTTGTAGAGCAACAATTCTTTTTTCAGATCCCCAGAGAGTTCTTTGCCATGAGGTGCCATATTGAACTTCCAATGACCAGTATGAGAGAGTGAGAGCAATAACACCAAATTTAACACACCTGCTCCCCATTCACACCTGAGACCTAGTAACACTAATGAGCCACATGACACCGGGGAGGGAAAATGGCTGATTGGGCCCAATTTGGACATTTTCATTTAGGGGTGTACTCACTTTTGTTGCCAGCGGTTTAGACAAAGTGTAATTTCTTCAGTGTTGTCACATGAAAAGAAATAATAAAATATTTTCAAAAATGTGAGGGGTGTACTCACTTTTGCGAGCTACTGTATCTATCTATCTATCTATCTATCTATCTATCTATCTATCTATCTATCTATCTATCTATCTATCTATCTATCTATCTATTTATTAATCTATTAAGGGAATTATCAGTACTGTATATGATTATATTATTTAGTTGCATTCCTGATCTAAAACTATACTCCTCAATTCTTTTTTTGGAATTATTGTAAGCTAGCTTTATATGTATATTTTTACTTTTTGATTGCAGGCTTTCAGGACATACCATTTTTTCCTATTGTGGAATGTGGTTTCCAAATATTTATAACACTTGGACAACATAATTACTTCCTCTGCAGCTCACTACTGTCACCGCCTAGTTTTGTTTAGACTTCTAACCGAAGGGATTTATAGGTGCCTGCTTTGAATCAGCAGTAAACTCTGCCATGTCTTGGAGGGTTTAATATAGTGGTGTACAGGAAATGGGAAATGGGCTTTATTTAAATGCACATTGCAAAGAGAAAGCAAACGCTATAAACAATTATCCAAAAACAGTTCACCCATGCTTTATATTTCAGTTGTGGATGCTAAAGACTACCACCTAACAGTTGCTTAGATCTCTCAGGGATCCTAATATCTCCCCAGCACACTTACCATCACCAAGGAGGCTCCACATAATCAGGTTCTTGGTAAATTATTTATTTATTTATTTCAGGTACTTATATAGCGCTGTCAATTTACACAGAGCTTTACATATACATTGTACATTCACATCAGTCCCTACCCTCAAGGAGCTTACAATCTAAGGTAAATTATAATATGAACAATGGAGTTAGATCACGAAAAGCCAGCAAGTGACTTGTTCTATACCATTTTCCACCAGTAACTAAAATATTACTTTTTGGTTGGAAAGATACCATACTTAAAGCGGTAGTAAACCCATCCATTTAACAGTTTAAAAAACAGTTAAATTTCCGGCACATGCCGGAAATTTAACACTCCCATTGGTTGTGCTCTAAATCCAAACTGTCAAACCATCCAATGGCTGGTGTCATAGCTGATCACATGTGCAGCATCATGGCAGTTGTAGATTAAACAGAGGCCAGGATGGCAGCTTCCTTGGCTGAAAATGATAGGAGGGTTTACTACAACTTTAAAGTGGTTGTAAAAGGTAGAAGGTTTTTTACCTTAACGTATCATCTGCATTAGAGTAAAAAAACTTCTCTCATCAGGACCCCCCTCAGCCCCCCTCAAATACTTTTCTGAGCCTAATCTCGATCCAGTGCTGTGCCTGAGAGCAGCAGTTCTCTCTGCTCTCTTACTCCTCACTGGTCATAGAGGCAGCAGCAGGAGCTGTTGTCTCCTGCTGTTAATCACGCTCTGTGAGGAGGGAGAGCGGGGACGGGGTGTGTATGTCAATGGATACAGTGCTGCTTGTGAGTGAGCCTGCATGAGTGCCCCATAGCAATCTGCTTGCACTCAGCAGGGGGAGGAGCCAGGAGCGCCATTGGGGGACCCCAGAAGAGGAGGATTAGGATTGCTCTGTGCAATACCATTGCACAGAGCAGGTAGGTATAACATGTTTATTATTTTTTTACACTTCCAATCACTTTAAAATTTTAATATTTAATGGTAAAAATGCCAGGAGAGTTGCAATACAATACAGACATGAAAGTAATCCTTAGCAATTAACTTCTCATACCTGCTCCTTTTAAAAGTGTTTTGTTATATCTAATATATACGTTTAAAAATTACCTATTGATCCTTCCAGAAATCCAGTGAATTTCTACATAACTATAGTAACCTGACAATTCTGCACTGAAATCATGAACAATGTTATCAGCCCTGTATTAGATTTCTCTGTGGACTACAAAACATCTCCATCGATGTTATGGAGAAGAGGAGAGGTGGTAGGTATTGTGTAGCCATAATGCTCATCTAGAGTCACCACGCTGTTCCTCCATTGCTACAGTACAGTGAGTGAGTGTGATCACCCAAAGATAGGTGTGCTATTATGTTATTGGCAGGATCTCCAGTAGGACAATAGGGTGGGGAGAGGGGGGTGCCTAGTTAATTGCCACTGGCCACCCGGGGGGGAGGGGTGCTGGATAAGTGCCGAGGGCCACATGGTGGGGGGGGTGGTGATTGATTGCCACCCCCCCTAAGAAAAAACCCACCAGCCGCCACTGCTGTGATGGCAGCTACATGCTTTGGTGAGTAAAAAAAATTCACTTGTTGGTGGTGGGAGATCACTGAAGCACTTCTAAGAAGAATTGCTGTATCATCACTGGTGTTATTGCTTTATATTTGTAACTACATTGGACATTATACCGCAATTTCATTTTTATTACTTGTACTTTATTGCATTATTCATTTATGTTTTTCATTTTATATGTTTGAGGTGCTGCACTATTATTTTGTACATGATAAGTTCCTGCACTCTCTGTCTCTGGACTGTTATCAGTTAGCATTGTTCCCTGCTGTCTCCGTGGATTCCAAAACACCTTTCCATTATGGAGAAGATGGAGGTGTTATGTAGTCCCATCAGTGTAATGCAGTCCTTACACTCCCTGTTTTAGGATGACAACTTTGCTCAGTACAGTTGTCACCCTTGGACAGGAGTTAATGGCAGAATTACTAACTTACTATAAGAAATAAGAAAAAGAAATGAGTTCTTGCTTAGGAATATATGCTTTTATAGCCGTCAAAAAGATGCCTCACATTACTACCTGTCATGTTTAACCTCAAAACAAATCGAACACAACAGTTATGCTAGAAATTTAGATCTCTCTTTTTCATTTGGTGTCCCTCACATAATTGCCAGCTTAACAAAATAAAAGTGAAAAACGTAAAAGAAAAACAGAACATTTATTTTTCCAAGTCAATTCAAAGGTTCATTATGAGCAATACAAAACATGCTTAACGGTGTCATCCATCTAGCATTATACGCGGTATTAATAAACAGTGCTGCTATGCGCCAGCTTTCAATGTGTTATATACAGTCATTTATTCTGATCCATTCTTGGTTGGTACAGAAAACAGTACAAATCTTGTCAGGCTTAGTTCTGTATTCATGGATAATCTAAAGACCATTCAAACTAATGAATAGATATTTTTATGCTTTTGTCAGACTGTTGTATTTAAACAGAAGATTCTTACATAACACATTTTCTTCATACCATGGGCACATAAGCACAGGCACATCTTGTTATTTTCAGTGTTCTCCCATACACAGAATATTCCTGACTATAAAAAATGTATAATATGCTGTCCATACACATAGGCATCAAAATCGACACAACACACATATTGGTGAGTGCTCCAGATTCCCTAGGCTGAACATTTATGTATGAAAATACTCAGCAACTGCTTCACTTCACCCTATGTTGTAAGAATGAATGTAGGCCGCAGTCTGTTCACATTTGATGGCGCCATTTCATTAGTCTTTCTGGTTCCCATTCTTAGGAAACCCTACCCAGAGGAGTGTCTGGCGCTAGGACTGGTATAAGTAAATGCTGGAATTGTATCATAGGTAGGGGTTTACTTGTGCATCCAATGCCTGTTTACAAGTCTTTATTGCGGTGGTCTCCAAACTGTGGCCCGAGGGCCGGATGGGGCCCTTTGCTTGCCTCTCTCTGGCCTTGGGCGCTATTTCTCCCACTGATACAAAGCACTCTTCCCCCCACTAACACCAACTAAGGGGCACTATTCGCCCCACTAACACCAACCAAGGGGCACTATTCCTTCCACTAATGCCAATGATGGGACATTGATTACTTCCACTTACACTGGGGCATTTTCTACTCCCATTCACCACAGTCTGGCCCCCCTAAAGTCTGAAGGACAGTAAATTGTCCCTTTGTTTAGAAAGATTGTAGACCCCTGCTTTATTGGTTTCTCACAAAGAGATGCGTTTCTCAACCTTTTTCTATTCCAATGGTTTTTATTGTTATTACGTTTGTGACATTAAGGCCCCTTTCACACGTCTGTGAAGCGATTTTACAGCGATTTTACCATGATTTCGGATAAGTATGACTTTGGTCCAACTTTGTTGCAACTTTGACACAATAAAAACATATTACAAAGTCATACGGCAATAGTACAGAAAAGGCATCTATATTATTCAGGTGCGATTTGCATGCGACTTTGAGGGTTTAACATTGAAGTCTATGGACCTCAAGTTGTATCAAAGTTGGGCCAAAGTAATGAGGGGACTACTTTATAAACCTAAGAAGATGACACATATATTGTATAGCCAGATTGTAGTGTATGATGATCTTTAGGGAAGCTAGTATAAAGATTTTAGAAAAGCATATTTGCAGCATTAAAAACACAAATATAATGTCGATCAACTGGATTAAAGTTTTTATTTTTGTATTTTCCTAAAGTTTACAAATAAGGAAAATGTTGGAGATTTTTTTTCAACAGACATGATTTCTATACTTATGATCATGCACCCGCTCATGTCTGTAAAATCACATATATAATACCCCCAGGCCTGGGAATACCGTGGAGGGTACTTTAATTTGTTATTTGTTAGGAAATTCATCATAACATTTTACATTTTTTTTTTGGTTTAGTTATATTAATACATACAAATTCTATGAAGAATATTTTTTCAATTAGGAACAGTAGTAATAACTGTGTATAAGTCAAGGGATACCTCAGATAAGGTCAACTACCCCAGGAATGTGTTAGATAAATATTGCTTCTGACAAGGAAGTGAGTACCGTTATCAATGTAGGAGACATCAGTTTATGGGAATAACAGATCGGATCCAAACTGCAGTAAAAGCAGGTTTGGAGGGAGTTGAAGCAAATCCAAGTCTTAGGTCTTAGAGGTGAGTGAAAGACAGGGCCATAGGCAGGGTCTCTCCTTCATGATCCAGTTTCCTCATTGTGTGCTTTCTCTGTATACCTAAAAAAGCATCACATATTCTGCTTAGAGTGTGAACAACAGCAGTTACAAGTGTTCAAAACCAGAGGCAACGCTTACTGAAAGAATTTCATGACTAAGGGTAGCCATACATGCATATACGTATTTTGTTTAGCCCTTGGGCCAAACAAGAGAAATCCAATAGATTCCTTCATACCTAAAACATACTTAAAGAGTTGCAGGGAACTTTTAGACATGCACGTGTAGTCAGATGAAGGAAAACTCCAAACAAGCTCAATATCACCTTGTCCTCCCTTTAGATTGTAGGATCCATGAGCAGGACCCTCCTATTTCTTCTGGATTGAGCTGTATTGTAATAATAATGTCTCCCTTTATACTGCAAAGCTATGTGCAAGCTGTTGGCACTATATAAATCCTCTATAATAATAATATAAATTAGGGTTGCACTGATACCACTTTTTTGCCAACGAGTACGAGTACCGATACTTTACCTTAGGTAGTCGCCGATACCGATTACCGATACCTATTTTTGGTCATGTGACCATTTTTTAAAAGGAATGAAGATTCCTGTTAGTTTTCTTTATGAAATTAATAATTGGAACTCCAAAAGACTTATGAAACAAATAAAATGCTTTTATTTGCTTGTCAAAAAGTTTGAAAAGCTCAAATTGCACAGAGCATGGTAAATTATAGTGACTGTCATGTCAATGACATGTGAACATCACAACAAGTTCACAACCAACCAAGTGCAATACAGTTCTGTAGTTTAGGCATGAGGAGGAGCAAGAACACTAGAACAGTATCATTCTGGCTCAGCCAAAAACTCAAAAAGACATAGCATTTTGTAAAAAAAAAAAACAACCGTGTGTCATGTGCAACTTCTTACAAGTTTGTGAAAGAAACATCTTTCACAGACAGTTAACCTGAGAGAGACCGCTTGGCCGCCATTTAAGCTGAGAGAGACATGCTTGCTGACTGTGGTGTGGGACATGTACAGAGGTAACACTCACTGACACTGGCCGCCATTTAAGCTGAGAGAGACATGCTTGCTGACTGTGGTGTGGGACATGTACAGGTAACACTGTGAGTCACTGACACTGGCTGCTATTTAACCTGAGAGAGACCGCTTGGCCGCCATTTAAGCTGAGAGAGACATGCTTGCTGACTGTGGTGTAGGACATGTACAGAGGTAACACTCACTGACACTGGCCGCCATTTAAGCTGAGAGAGACATGCTTGCTGACTGTGGTGTGGGACATGTACAGAGGTAACACTCACTGAAACTGGCCGCCATTTAAGCTGAGAGAGACATGCTTGCTGACTGTGGTGTGGGACATGTACAGGTAACACTCACTGACACTGGCCGCCATTTAAGCTGAGAGAGACATGCTTGCTGACTGTGGTGTGGGACATGTACAGGTAACACTCACTGACACTGGCCGCCATTTAAACTCACAATGGACATGTACAGGGTGT
>BLSH010148152.1:726806-780688 GCA_018402905.1 Glandirana rugosa
GGAGATTAGTGGGGGGGTCGTGTGGGTGAATACGGAGATTAGTGGGGGGTCGTGTGAGTGAATACGGAGATTAGTGGGGGGGTCGTGTGGGTGAATACGGAATACGGAGATTAGGTGATTAGAGGCATAAGTGGGTGTGCTGGGGGGGTGATTAGAGGCACAAGTGACTTGCGACCGGGCTCCGAGGAAAGGGCCCTGCCAGGGGGGCCCTTCATGGTTTCTTGCATCGGGGCCCTGAGGGTTCTAGTTATGCCACTGCTTATATCGAATTAAGAAATCTAAAATGAGGTTAGAGTGATTGGTTTTACATTTACTTTAGCAAGGAATGGACCACTTTAAAAACTATATTGGCATTAGTTTATTAGAATTTGTGTTCCAGACCAAGGAGAACAACTTTTAACAGCAGAAGGAGAATTTATGAATCAAGCTGTGATCTTCCAGAAAACCTGTCTCCAAAATATGTCTCACTGCTTCTATTTTGCACTGCTTTACATTATGGTGGAGTTGATAAATCTCGCCCAGTGTCACATTTTAAAGGCCACATTTTTATTTATTTTCAAATAATATTTACACTGCAATGTTCTATTACTGTTTCTTAAATTCTAACAATTTAACAGAACCTTATAAACAAATGTTTAGACAGTGCAACAAATCATTTTCCCATCAGACCCTGAGCTATACATCATACGTGGCGGCATCCTGTGCGTTGGCTGTAAAAAGTAGAGCGTATCAAAGCACCTGCTGCTATACTGATAGCTCCTTCTCTCCAGTGTGGATGAGCAGGACACGGCTCTGCTGGCTGCCCCAGCATTCTTGTAATGATATATAAGTCAGAGGATCAGGTATGACATTTCTAATTACTTGTACTCCGCTGTGGTCTGTTTTGGAAGCCTTTGTAGAACAGCATTCCTCAATCCCCAGGAGTGAGACTACAAATACATGTACTAGTCAGATCTGAAACGCCTTACCTTTGCAGAATAGACGACTTAGTATCTGGAAATAGTCATAGCCATGTTTATTTAATAATGAAGTACAAATGACAATAATAAGGCTCAAAATGCAGTAACCCTTAACTACCAAACAGTTCTCACCTAACAGTTCATCGCAATGACAACAATGAAAGGCGGCTGTTGAAAAATATTGCTTGATTGCTCAGGCTTTCAATTGTATTGTTCAGAAAGAGTTGGCAGGCTGTCATGAGATCTGACTGTGGATTCCTTCTATCAGAGGGGGGCTGAAATGAAGTACACGTTTTTGAAAGTTTGAGGACCTAAAAATACTTTTTAATGCAATTTTCTTATTTCATTTTTGCATTTTATTCCATATTTTCATGATTGTATTCCTATACAGATTTGTATATTTTTCCTCTAGTGGCTATTTGTATATCAAGGATTGTAGTCAGCATCCCTGCTGAACAACTGCTGAGACAGAAATCACATAGATGTATTTGTGTAGGTTAAACAATCTAATAGACTTGCATGACACTTAGGCTAGGTTCACACTGCTGAGGTGATTTTGATCCAACTTTCAGTGCTATTATGTAATGCTACTTGGATGCAACTTTTTTAAAAAATCTTTTTTATTAAATTTTCCATGTCCAGAACAAGTACATCAAAAACAACACGTGGAGAGAAGAATATTCCGAATGGCCGAACTCCAATTAACGGATGCAAGGTGACACATTTCACACCCCTTCTTTTGGGTGCTTACTCATGAGCTATGAGTTAGCATCCAAAAAAGGGGTGTGAAACGCATCAGCTTGCATCCATCTGTATCTGCATTGAGTGGACTGTATATGACATTAAATAAAAAGTATTAATTGGAGTGCGGCCATCCGGAATTTTCTTCTCTCCACATGCTATGTGCATACTGAGCCAGCACCCACGGGGACACTAGGAGGTAAAAGGCCTCCTAGACCCATTGGCAGTCTGTGAACTTCAGCACTGTAAAGCTTCTGTCAGCCTTCCTCTCCAACTGAACCAAAACATAGATATCTTAATTGAAGAAAGTTACATATAGTTTTTGAGGAGATGGGGAGAGTTAAGAAAGTGATTTATCTGGGCTTCAACAAAATGGTGGCCTCCAGCACAAAGAAACAGCAGCAATGCTGGAGGCAATTTACAGCACACACTAATTTTGGTAGCTAACTTTTCAGCTCCGAGACAAGGCATGTGCAGGAGGGGCCGGGATCTCCCTCTGACGTCAGTCGGGGAGATCACGTGGCAGCTCAGTCTCTCCTGCAGATGCCTTGTCTCAGAGATAAAAAACGGCCGCGAGTCACATGACCAGCCTGAAGATAGCTTTATATAGATATTTACAAGCCTAGTTTTTGGAAATTATATATACAGAGTGCTCTGCATTACTATAGTGGAGGGGCTGGCAGTGAATATTTAATATTTTTACTAATAGCGGTGAGCGGCAGGCAGCGAGGGGTGGAGACACACACAGCAAGGAGCTGACAGATGGGGAGGAGGGAATGAGGGGGAGATGAGAGCTGCGGATGTCACAGACTACGGTGGCCAGGGCTCAGAAGCCCTGGTTTTTGTTGTCTGTGTAGAGAGGGAATACAGGAAGTGTCAGGTTCAGGTTTTTTTTTTTTTTACAGTTTAGAAGGGGGCAAATTACACAGCACGAGCACTGTACTGTTTAATCTGCTTTAAGGGACCAGGATCTTTATTATTTTTTTTTTGGGGTGGGGGGGGGCTAACAAATACATTGTTATCAAACTGTTATGGTTAAGTTCCATTTTAAACTTTTCTGTGTAAACAACCTGTATTCCTTTAGTAAATAAACCCCAGTGGCTGGTCCCCATGCTCTAAGGGTCTTGGAATCGGTCTCTCTTTTCTTGCCCAAATTGTCCTAGCCCTGCAGCCTTAGGCTGGCCATACACTATACAATCTTCTTGTTCAACTTTCCTTTAGACTTACCAAAACCATATAATATGAGGTCAAACCTAAACACTTTCAATTTGTATGCAATCAGGCAGGCCCTTGTACTACATAGTTGAAGGTAAATCTAAAGGGAATTGAATAAGAAAATTGTATAGTGTATGACCAGCCTTAGCCACTACTTCTTGGTGCAAACCTATAGCTGTCATCTGAATGCTCCACCAGTATTTTCCAGGTGAATGTATCCCTCAAGACACCATAGAAACCAAATACCCACTTAGTATTTTATTTTAAACTTCATTCTGTCTCTTTTTTCCATGGACTAAAAAGGCATAACTTCAATTTTTACTTTAGATTAAAGAGTAAGTGGACACTGGTACTCAAGCATTCTATGTAACATCTGTGATTAATTGTGACCAGGCAAAGTGACAGTCAGACAAAATATTCATGTTGTATAAATGATGCAAACTAAATAAACATAGGCAATCAGTGCATATAATAAAAGCAGGATAATGAGAAGCAGGTGGGGTAGAACACATGAAGCAGATCATTGCGAGCGGTCATTGTGAGTCTATGAGTACCTTGGGGCAGGAACATTCTAAGAAAGCAAGGGTGTGGAGCGGTTACAGGGGACAGACCTAAGAACAAAAATGTATCTTTTATGTCTTGGCAAATTACGTTATATCTTATTTCACTGCATGAGCTTTAATTTTTATGCTTTATTATAAATCTTCACTTTAGATGATGTAAGTGCACACTTTGTGTGTTTTGAAAAACAAACACATAATGTAATTTTTTTGTGTCAATGTTATAACAACTTGTGTGTTCCCCAATTTGTGGCCACAGAATTGGATCACTAGTGGTCCCTTGAGGCTTTGTGGTTGTCCTCAATTTTCTTTTCAGGTTTAATGTGTTTTTAAAGCCAATTTTTATTTCTTTCTGGACAAATTAGGAAAGGGTTAGAACCTCTCTTAGGTTTTTTTTATTACTTTCTGTCCTACTAGCAAGATCCTCCCTCCCCTCGGTGTTTGTCCTGGTTACTATTGTCTCTGGTTAAAGGGAACCCAACACTTTACTGCTGCCCTAGTAGAGGTGAGGGGAAATTCTCCAATATGGACACTTGTTCCTGTAAAAACTTGCTAAGAGAGAGGAAAAGCTGCTGCTGCATTCACGCACGCGTATCACATTTTTGAGCTTTTTTGTTTCGTTTTTATGCACGTTCTTGAGTGGTTTTGCGCATTTGGGAAAAAACACTTAAAAAACTCACCAATCTGGCCAAATCGAGCTACATAAGTAGCTCCAAAACTTTTTTGAGCTTCAGGTGTTTGGCTTCAGGCAACTTCGAGCGGAGATGTGAACCCATAGAACGCCATAGAGAATAATTGATTTTTTTCTCCTCCAGAGTTTTGGAACTTTGAGCTACAGGTGTGAATACAGCCTTAGACTTCACATTAGTGGTACTGCTGATGCGAGATGAGACACTGTTAAAACAAGTAGAAATTGTTTTTTTTTTTTTTTTATAAAACACAAGCACTACGATACAGCTTTTTATTTGACAGGGGATGATATAAAGATGAGATAGTGGCTTAAAGTGGTTGTAAACCCTCCATAAACCCAGTGAAGTAAACAGCCTCAGATGATACACAGAGATTAAACAAATGCCCCTATATAAGTTTTACATGCATATCTGCTGTCTTTGTCTGTAAATATCTTTTAGAATGTGCAGATTGTGTTAACATTTTTCTCTACCTTGTTACCTCTGGGAGTGGAGCATTGGCATACAGCCAAGACAGCTCACTGGAGGAAAAGCACACACCCCTCTCCTCATAGGCAGAAAGCAATGTACATAGCTCTGTTCTTAGATGGCAATTTCTCTGCTAATCTATTTATAGCAACCTCTCCAGACACTTCTATCTCCCGTCTCGGAAAACGTATGAGAAGTTATCAGGCTGATAGCAGAGCTATGGAGGAAGAGACAGCTACAAGACTAAGTTCTTTGAAGAGAGATAAGAAAACACTGCAGATCTATGTGCCCAGCTCAAATTTCATGAATTGGGTTTACATCTACTTTAACAACCACTTTAAGGGGTTAATCTTCTGCATTGTGCAAAAATGCTCTTTGATCAGGGGCGGGCAGCCATTAAGGGCGCACAGGCACCGCTTCCCCTATCCATTGCTGCCACCCCCCCCATACATGGGTCCAGCCCCTTTCAGGACGCCGGGCACATTGTTTCCAATGCGGGGTGGGTGGTTTTTTTAAGCACCGATTAGAGCCAGAGGGTCTAATGGGCTTCAAAATAGGGTGGGCTCGGGGCGCTGAGAATGCGCTCTCAGCCCACCCAGGTGTGTGAGAATAGGGAATGAATATTCCCTATTCTCATACTGAATTGCCTCTCCACCAATCAGGAAGTGCAGGTCTGAGACCGGTTTCCCGATTGGCAGCAAGGAGAAGCTTTCTGACGCCAAGGAGGAGGGAGAAGACGAAAGCCTCTGAGCAGTTGAAGGAGAAGCTGCTCGTGATGCCCACTGTTGTGATGCCCACAGAGGAGAGCCGGTGAAGACGACTGTGACTGCCCACCATGGATGAGGTAAGTGCACCGGCCGACCAACTGACCCAACCCGAAGGGGGGGGATTGGCGGGTGCACTGTTTGCCGTCCCCCCCCCCCCCAAAAAAAACTGCCACCAGCCGCCACTGTCTTTGATCCTGTATGGACAGATCCTCCTCCTCCTGCAGGGTCTCTCTTGGCAAGGCTAGATATTACACAGTCAGAGTAGTAAAGCTGCATATGCTCAGTTTGGTCTCTATTGCTGAAGAGAACATTTCCTTGTTCTCAGAGCTAGCCAGGTGACAAGATATTGACCTCACACATGTGGGTGTGTATACAGATACTAAATGACAGCCCAGTTCCTCCCTCCTCCTCCTCCATGCCCAGTAACTAAAAAAGAACACAGTGTGTAGGATGTCACATCTTGATTGATGGATGATCCACCTCCCATAACAGCATGAGGCAACAGGCTGTAGTGGAAATCCCCACCTACCTGAACACTCAGCACTCGGGCAGACCCTGCAGTTTATCATGCGACTGTAGTATACAGATCAGCCTGAAAGGTATATAGTGGCAGCATTTTAATGTAAAAACATTTAAATGTGGGCACTGTGGGGGGGGGGGGGCAGATTAACTATTTTAATATTAATGGGTTAATTAACACTTTAATGGATCAGTTTGACATGTGGCGCCACATGTCAAACCCTGTGCCTCTTAACACTCACTGTACCTTTCCTAAAATGTTTGCTGTATTTAAGAGAATCCTCCACCTTGTGCTCCACAATGCAGAGCCCTATGGTTTCTCCCACTGCTTTTAGTGAAACATGTCCCTGAAATGTAATGAAAGCTAGCATATCCCAGACAACAATATAATGAGAACATTAGCAAGGGAATGTTTGTCTATCATCATGTATATTAAGTACTGATTAAATTCCTTATATTTGTCAAATCTGCCTCACCTTTCCTGTTTGGTCCCTGGTTTGTTTGCACAGTTTTTTCCTTTCACGGAATATAAAGAAAATTTAATGGATGTGCAGTTTTCCTGCGACCTTCCTGCTAGCTTTTAGCTTGCTGCTCTTTTTAATTCATTCTGTTCTGTTGACTAATGATGTAATTAGACATGGGAAGTAGCACTGGTTAATATAATGTAATTAACACCTACAGGGGGGCTGAAGTATCATATTTCTCATCCGTTATTAGATATAGTTATTGAATAAATGTCACGTATGGCACTCTATATACATTTTCTATTTAACTTGGCAAATTTCATTACCTCTGGTATTCATTCGGCGACACCAGAAACTAAGTTTTGTCACACTGAAGCGTGTTGTTGAACCAGAGAGCAAAAATAATTAGCTTTAGCATATTAAATAAGCACATGCACGGTCATTTGTGTAAATGAGTATGAATTGTTTTTCAGTTTTTTACATTTTCCCTCTGGCTAGTATATATTGTATGCTGATAAGCCAATTATGTAGTGTGAAAATTGAGCTGATTAAAAGAAACCTGTAGTGAGATGTTTATGGGAATGTTTTACCATTCTTCCAGAAGTGCATTTGTGAGGTCAGGCACTGATGTGGATGAGAAAACTTGGCTCGCAGTCTCCGCTCTAATTCATCCTAAAGGTGTTCTATCGAGTTGTGGTGCAGGCCAGTCAAATTCCTCCACCCCAAGCTCGCCCATCCATTTATATATGGACCTTGCTTTGACAAAACAACCCCACACCATAATCCCCCCTCCACCAAATGATTTGGACCAGTGTACAAAGCAAGGTCCATAAATACATGGATGAGTGAATTCGGGGTGGAGGAACTTGACTGGCCTGCACAGAGTCCTGATCTCAACCCAATAGAACACCATTGGGATGAATTAGAGCTGAGACTGCGAACCAGGCCTTCTCGTCCACATCAGTGCCTGACCTCACAAATGTGCTTCTGGAAGAATGGTCAAACATTCCCATAGACACACTCCTAAAGAAGAGTTGAAGCTGTTATAGCTGCAAAGGATGGGCCAGCTCAATATTGAACCCTACGGACTAAGACTGGGATGCCATTAAAGTTCATGTGCGTGTAAAGGCAGGCATCCCAATACTTTTGGTAATATAGTGTATATCAAGAGTTATGACTTCACTTCGACTTTAGTTGCTGCATGCTTGTCCCACGTTAGTGACCCAGTAAGTATTGCAGCCATTAGAACCAGCATTTTAAAAAGGAGGTCAGCCTGTGTATGTCGCTCAGCTCACAATTCCTTTATGTAGCATTTCCCAGACCCCAGGGGCATTTTCCTCTGGGCAGAGTCCATAGCTGAAAGGTGGAGGATGTATAACAATTGGGCACCATTCACTTTATGGACTTCAGAACACTTTCAGTTGTAAAGAATCCATCCATAAACCTCAGTACAGGCAAAGGGTCTTTAAGCTTAAACCAGCAACCTGTACCTTCTCCAGAATAAACAGCATTTACATTGCCAACAGCAGCTTCAGTGACCTTCTTGATGCTTTCCTAGGCTCTCTGTGAGTTCCTTGTCCTCAAGATCTCCAGCTGCAGAGTCAACTCTGGTACTCCATTCCTGGCATTACTTCTCCTCTCAGACCCCAGGACCTCCAGCAGTAGGACCACACTAAGCAAACAGGCTTCTCCTGCTCATGGTTATTTGCACCTAGAACATGCAAAGGCCTCTTAGGCCCTGGGACCAGTCAAACAGCTGCACATCACACACCCTATCTAGGTCACTGCCAGGGGGGAAGAAAGAGCTCACAAGCTCCATTGCAAGTATGTATGCTCTCCCCCAGCATGCACCAGTGGTATTAACCTCCTACTGACTGCCCAGAGCAACATATAACTCAGTATTACTGTGGCATCTCACACTATTTCCAGAGCTAGCAATGATGCTTACTGGCAGCAGAGAGAAACCACAGCAGCACTGAGCTTTAAGGGCAAATCAAATGAGCAAATATACAGTAAATCAGCTTGGGCTGCTTACCACCCAGCAAGACTACATTTAGATAGTCACCCTGCTTAGGGCAGTGTGGACACAATGATAGACACCTGTTCCCCTCACTGATGCTTACCTTCCTTGAGCTACCAGCTACCATTTTGCCTGCTGTAGCTTGTAGTTTAATATTCCATGTAAGCTCCATGTAAATCTGTCAAGGGAGAGGTGGGGAAGCATGGCAATAGTGAGGATCAGTGGAAGGGGGAAAGAACTATCAAGGTAAATTATGGGCTATATCTGATTATGTAACATTTGGATTACTTGTAAACTGAATGGACTGCCTGTTTTTCCAGTATAATGTGAAAAAAATGTGCAGCTTTGTTATAGGCTATATACCAATACTCAGTGGCTTTGTTTTGTTACAGTACGTCGTTAAACAGCTGAAGTTTAGCAAAAAAAAAATCTCTATAGCTTTAGTGATCAAACGTATCTGTAATGAAGGAGGTCCCGCGTTGTGCAGGCTGCTGGATCCTGGAGAAATCTGTGCAGGGATGCCTGGTCCTCTTCCTGTTTCTGAACTTTTGGCGCTGCAGGAATTAATAGATTTGGGTCTAATGTGAAGCTGCTGTTGTGAATAAATCTCCCGTTGAGTACCTGCCCTCTCCAGCACTGCAGTACCAGAAGTTCAGATGCAGGAAGAGGACCAGACATCCCTGCACTGAAGATATCTCCATGATCCAGCTTCCTGCACGGCATTTGACATCCTTTATTACAGGTAAGTTAGCTCACTAAAGCTATAGAGAATTTTTTTGTATCTAGTCTTCAGTTTTAAACTTGCATATTAAATTCATCAGTGTATGCAGAGCAATTCAATCTTTAATGGGCTGCACTCTAGCTCTTAGCAGATCTCATTTTTCACCTGTGAAGAAGACCCTAATGGTGTGCCATAAAGATTTATAGCACTGGAAACATATTTCCTTTCATGTTGCTTTGTGTTTAACATTGGCAGGAAAAGTAAGCTTTCTAACCACTTCAGCGGGCAGCAAAGTAGACTGTATACTAATGAAGTGCTTCGTCAGCTTGTGGATCACTTCGGAGTTTGCGGCCTCATGACCTCTCCAGGTAGATAGATTCATTACCTCTCAAAGCCTGACGTTCATCATAATAGGTTGTCAGGTGCTCAAGGATGCAGATGAAGTCTTACTATGATTATAACTCCTAGGGTTAAGAATTTAGAAATCACAGTATTTCATAAATCAGGGGTCACACACATTAAAGTAACTGCTGTGGAATAGTTTATTAAGACATTTTTAAAGACTTCTGAGATTTTCAATGGTATGCTGCACAAAGGATGAGTACATAAAGTGCATGGAAAATGTAGCGAGGCTCCGGAAATGCTATTTTGCTGCTGGCCATTTTAAATGTGGCACTTCATACAAATGTAATACAGTCATTCCTAGAGGTTGCACAATTGCATTTTACAAGTGCACATCTTGCCTGAGCCACTTTACTATTTACCAAAGATAGAATTTCCATCTCTTCTTTTAATAAAAGCTATTCTGAACCTTCACTTGACTTGCACCAAAAATGAAGCTTTCGATACTCATAAATGTGGTGTTAAATATGTAAAAAAAACATGAATGCATTTATTTGCATGTGTATTCTTTTTGTGTTATGGTTAATAAGAATAGTTAAAATATTATTCTGCAGCTTGACTTCCTCATAAGTTGCTTGCTGAACTGGAAATTTCAGCCATAGACACTCTGGCTAGTTCTGTATGTTTTCCTTTGAATAAATGTATTCTATTTAAAGTAGTCAGTACAATGCAAAACAGTAGTAATAGGCAATAATGAAATATGAGCAATGAAAAGAAAACACACAATATGGTGCACAAAGCAATAGTACAAGTTGAAAAGAAAACAAGATGCCTAGAAGCTGTAAAAAACAAAATAGCCAATAAATGGACTCGTCTTAAATTAACAATATTTATAACTGCTCTTATAGATCAGTCGTCCAGTCATTTGCCCACCCCATCAGTCATCCTGTCATTTACCTACCCCATCAGTCGTCCTGTTGTTTGCCTACCCCATTAGTCGTCCTGTTGTTTGCCTACCCCATTACTCGTCCTGTTGTTTGCCTATCCCATCAGTTGTTCTGTTGATTGCCCACCCTATCAGTCATCTTGCGTTTTGACCACCCTATCAGTCGTCCTGCCATTTGCCCACCCTATCAGTCATCCTGCTATTTGCCTACCCCATCAGTCGTCCTATCATTTACCTACCCCATCAGTCGTCCTGTTGTTTGCCGTGTAGGTGAGCTGTAAGTCTAATGTCAGAGTTTTGGAAATATAGGGAACGCTATACTAATGAAAGTGTACATTGTCACTAACAGGCAGCAATCCAGGAAGTGGCATACACCCCCTGAGATTTAACTATTGGAAACCCAGCTGATTTAAAATAAAATAAAAATTCCTGGAGTTTTTTGAAGGTGGGCTCTGATAGCACTGAAATAAAAGTCCACTTTCAGACATTCAGACATGGTGCATTTGTCCGCCTTTTTTAGCCCCTTTGATTCAAATTTCCCAACCTTCACTGAGATTGGAGACACTCAGGAGACTACCCCATAGAAGTCAAAGGGAACCCACTATGCAATTGCTGCCAGCAAGGTAGGTTGTGGTCACAAGGCATAGACAACCCTGTAGAGTAAACACTTAGCTTAATCTACAAGTGTTTCTTAAAAAATAGCTGTCTGTACACATGTTAATCCAACCTAGGTCCTCTATGAATCATAGTAGTTGATGCAATAAGTATTAAAATTTCGATCTGTGGACGCATTGCGTTAATGCTTTCAATGGTGAAGAAGCTCCAAAAATCATGCCTAAAATACTGTAGGTCCTTATGAAATCAACCCAGATTAGAATATTTTTGCTGTTTCTAAATATATGCCTGTATAAATCAATGGGTTTATGATGTGTTTAGTGTGGTGTACTGGTATGAGTATCCACGTATATGTAAGTAAGACATTTAGCTTGATATGATACACATTCTGCAATGCTGTTTTATTTCTGATATACAATGGTATTTAAAATGCAGCAAAATGCAGTGTTGAGGTTATCCACAAGATGGCGATACGGTGCAACGACCCTGCTTTGACTATAACTCTAAAAACCTGAAGGGGTTAAACGGTCAATGTGATGGGCAGAAATTATGTCATTACTTGTCCCCTGCTGGGGTTCACTCTGAGCCTTTTTAAAGGACAGAGAGGCGGATGACAACTTACCCTGAAGAAACCTACGATCCTAGTGGGTGAAACGCGTCGGTGCCCAGCCCATGCACACACACTCTGCCAACCTAAGCGATACCATCCTTTAGCCAGAGGCATCGGTGTTGAGCAATATCAGGAACCGGAAACCGAAAGTAAACCGGAAGTAAGCATCTGTATCGTCTTCTGCTTTCTATCGGCCTAATTGAGCATTAGTGTGTCAGACTACCACCACTCGGCTGAATTTAAGGACTGGATGTTGCAAATGCCCAACTACAGCTGGACTTGTGCCAACATAGGAGAGTGAATCAGCTAATCGTGAGTTTATCTCCCCTCTGCCATATAGGGGGTGGAGCAACGAATCAGAGATATTCAGCATCTGAGTTATTCAACATAACTCCCTAGCTGGTGATACTCTGTAAATTATTATACCCCCATTGTGGGATCATAAGCCACTTACTTGGTCTGCTTGACAGGAGAGAGTGTGCATGCTGACTGTGGCAATACTCCCTTTCCTTTACCTCCACCTCACTGGCCTCTACCAATATATTTGGTGCCTGTGTGGTTACAATTATCTAACTTTATATCTCCTGTGCATTAGATATGCCAATTACTAACTGCTTGCTTCCCATACCAGATTATTAATACATATATGGAACCTTGTGGCTAAACACTGAGGAAGCTGGATATCAAATATCTACCTGTGCCTCTTTTACACTTTCATATGGTTATGGTGCTTAGTATTTACCTGTCCAATATTGCTTGTATACTGCACTAGTCAGTTTTTCCATGGGTAAATAGATAGCCTAGACATCTCATCTTGTTGACAGACAGCTGTGTCCTGGCATGCAGCATAAGGGTTTCCCAGGTCTATCTCAGATCCATAGATTTCCATCCCCATGATCTTTTCAGTGTTACTCATGATTACCTATATTTGGATGCTTGAGTTTGGTTGTGTGTGTGTGATGCACTTTTATTAGACAATGTTGTCTCTATTTTTAATCATTACTTGCCAAACCTATTGTTATTACTGTTTTTGTAATCTAGGTATTTGTCAATAAAGATTGTTTAAGCAATATCCTGCATTTTTTCCCCACATCTCATTACGAGTCACGGAACCTTCTTTTAGGGACTTTATCCTTCACCTTTGTTTTTGCCTAGTTATTTGATTCTATCGTGGTGAAACCCACCCCATGGGTGGGTGAGTCGGTGTTGCTGTCCTTGATGAAAATCAGTGAGATTTCCTTTCATCAGATATAGAGGCATGTTTCCCCTTTTTTTCCCTTCACCCCTCGTTTTTGTAACCCTGTAGAGTAGACTTTATCTGCAATGCTCAGGTAAGTTAGCAGCTGGGGAAATCTAAAGAAATCTAGGACTTCAGGTAATTAGTTTGCTAGCAAAGGACTAACCAACAAGCAGGATCTAGGTTATCAAGGCCAATTTTTACTTACTAGCCTATCATAATAAGTTAGTATATAAAGCATAAGATTGTAATCAATAAGGCCATATATAAGGCAAGCTTCTTTTCCCACAGGGTGGCCAGAATGAGCCAGAAGAATGCAGGACATATAATGGATTTAAAGCCTAACTTCTGAACCAATGACACCACAAAACTACTAATTCACTTCATGGATAACTCTTGCTTTAACTATTGCAACTCCCTCCTCATTAGCCTACCTTTACTTAGGCTTTCTCCCTTCAGTCCATCGTGAAGGCTGCTGCCAGACTCATCCATTTTACCAACCATTCATTGTTTGCTAATCCTCTGTGCCAATCTCTCCATTGGTTTCTGCTCGCCCCCAAGGAAAAAAATTCAAAATACTAACAACAACCTACAAAGCCATCCACAACTCTGCGCCAAACTACATCACCAACAAATACCAACCTAACTGTGACCTCCTCCCAATTTTGCCTTCATGACTTCTCTAGAGCCTTTCCCATCCTCCTGGGACTCTTTATCCCAATTTTTCTGATCCTGTCCGCTTTTGGTAATCTCTGAAAACCCAAGTTAAACTGTAGGTTTACTGTCTCCATCAGCTCATCCCTAACAATTATTACCTTTTGTATCACTGTCCTTTTAGGATGTAAACTTTATCAAGCAGGGCCCTCTGATCCCTCTTGCATTGAATTGTATTGTCATGTTATTGTCTCCCTCCATGTTTTCCTGAATTTGAATGGTGGAAGAGTTAAATTATGTCAGTTTTTTTCTTTCTATGACCCCATTGGGGAGATTATCCCTGACTGCTTGATTCTGCGATGCCCAAACAAGAAATGGGGAAGCTTCAGTCACCAGGACAGTAGACAGCAATAACAGCGTTTAACCATTCCTCTTTATACTAAAAATGTGACTTTTGATTTCTGTTTTCATATTATAGAGATTTTTTTTTAATCACTCTCTGACCTGATAGTTAATGCGTGGAAATCTTCCCAGTAGGGAAGCAAATGGAAACAAAAACCCCAACTACACACGATCTGAAAATCAGATGAAAAATCCTGCTTTTGAAGCAATCGTACGATAATCGGATCGTTAGTACAAAACTTTCGAGAGCCAATCACAACAGTTCCTCCGATATTATTAGATCAGATAAACACAAAAAATTTTCTCGCACGGTGCCCGATCGTACGATTTTCGTTTAATCAGTACAGTTGTCGTCCGAAAATACAATACAAATACAGTACAACACATGACATCACTTCAGATTTTTTATTCTGTCGTATGAGAATTTTTGGTGACATTAGTAAACTCTTTCGATTCGATCTGAGATTAGCATGCGCATAAAAATGGACGATCTGTGATTCGATTTTCGGATCGTGTGTACGGGGCATAAGGCTCTAACCCTTTCCTTCTCTACTAAAAGAAAATAAACGTTTTGCTTGGAGTTGGGACTTAAATATGACTTCTGATAATCTCTTTATGTAAAATCTAACTACAGATCAATAGCAATTACTTTAAAAAAATCTCTGAACACAGATGCTAATGGAAATGTAACCAATCATTCCCCTGAGGATGCAACATGTTACCCAGGTCCAGAAAAAAACATTTGAAATTCCATTGAGGATGGACAGATTTCTAAATATTCTTAGAGCGCAATCTACAACATGTTGCTATCCATAGTTAAAGTTTAACTCCAGACAGATAAAATATATAAACGAATGCAGCTCTGCGTTTATTAACAAATCATTAAATATTTTTTAATGCCTCTTGCAGTCCCTGTACAGGGGGCTGGAGTTTGAGAGGAAAAAGCAGCACACAAAGCCAATCATTTCATGTGCTGACAAGAAGCATGCTGATTGGAGGAGAAAGTAGAGTGACTGAAAAAGGATCCCATCACTGTGTTGCTTCCCTTTTTACTGTCCATTCATAGGACAGTGGGTAGAATGATGCTGGCCTTCAGACTGAGGACAAAAGTACTGTGGGGTAATATTTTATATTTTATATGTTGGTATTTTTCCTTTAGTTAGCTATTTGCCTTATCTTTCCATTTTTGACTGGCATTCTGATTCAACAACATATCCTGGCTGACTTAAACAATAAGAATTGCTAGGGCCCAATGACTTTGTCGACTAAACGTACCATTTTAGGGTGAGGGTAGCTGTCAGTTTTAGCTTCAACTTGGGCGGTGATGTGCATTTCAGCGCATCATACGGGTACTTTTTTCATTTTCAGCTGCAGATAGGGGGTGGTAAGATGTGCGCTTCCGCGCATCACACAGTTTCCTTTTTTGCATGCTTTTAACCACTTGCCGACCGCCGATCGGCATCTGACGGCGACAAGGTGGCTCTTTAAGGCAAAACGCCGTCATCTGACGGCGGCTGCCAGATCGCGCACAGTGAGCGCGCGCGCGCTCACTGTGTTCGGGGAGGGACAGGGAGCAGGTGCGGCAGCTTCGATTGCCGCTGGCTACCCGCGATGCCCCCCCCGGAGTGAAAGAACAGAGGTCTGTGTAAGTAAACATGGACCTCCGTTCTGTGAGAGGGGGAAGTGCTGTGATCACAGCCTTCCTTTACACGGAAGGTGTGATCACTTCCCTTCCCCTGTTAGGGCTGCCCCTATACAGTAAGAACACGCCCAGGGAACACAGTTAACCCTTAGAGCGCCCCCTGCAGGTTAACCCCTTCACTGCCAATGGCATTTACACAGTAATCAGTGCATTTTTATAGCACTGATCGCTGTATAAATGCCAATGGTCCCAAAAAAGTGTCAAAATGGTCCGACATGTCCGTCCCAATATTTCAGTACCGCTGAAAATCGCAGATCGCCGCCACTACTGATAAAAAATTAAAAAAAAAATAAAAACCCCAAAACTGAATTCTCATCATCCGTAAACGCGACCACTTTTGCGCAAACCAATCAATAAACGCCGATTGCGATTTTTTTAATCACAAATATGAGGAAGAATATAAATTGGCCAAAACCGATGAAAAAAAATGTTTTTTTATATTTTTTTTTTGGATTTGTATTTTAGCAAAAAGTAAGAAATTTGGGATTTTTTGCAAAATTGTCGCTCTTCTTTTGTTTATAGCGGCGATCAGAAATGACGCAGCGGTGATCAAATACCACCAAAAGAAAGCTCTATTTGTGGGAAAAAAAGGACGCAAATTTCGCTTGGATACAACGTCCCACGACCGCGCAAATGTCACTTAAAGAGACGCAGTGCCGAATCGCAAAAAGGGCTCCGGTCCTAAAGTGTGAAATAAATAAATATTCATTTTTTTCTAGACTATCTGTTGTAACTGAATAAAATCTGTTTCCAGCTAATATGTCTTTATCTGATTCATTTCAAATTGTCAGCACTCACCTTCTTCATTTATAAAGAACAGAAGACTCAGGTATGTTGTAATATATGTTCTTGCTCAAGCTTGTTATATGAATACTTTTTGAGGACATTACTGGAAAGTTGAAAAAAAAATATTTAGCAGACAACCCAAGAATGTGTAAAGTTAGGATTGACAAGGAGGTGGGGCAATATAAAGAATTTTTACATCCATAATAGCAATTACAGGTGCCTTCCTTGCACTTACGCAGCACCACAGATCACGTAATACCGGCTGAAAAAATGTGTTTGAACTGAATCCACAACATCCTGAAGGCATGTCACCCTAAGAAAGATGTTGTGCGTGTTTATAGGCAGCTGTATGTAAATCATTAGCAACATACAGTATAGTACCTGACAGTTCTCAGTCTTCAGTTATAGATTTTTTGTTACATTAGACTTTGTACTTCCTTCATATGATGGGAACTGGGCTCACACAAAGTCATTTCTTGCCTGATGGCAATTAAGGTTATTTGAGTAATAGTTTTATAAAGTAATTAATAAAATGTATCTGTCCAGCCAGCCTCTTCCTCAATCCAATGCCCAATCTAATTCTCAGGCTGGGACTGGAGAGGAGATTTCCCAGGTTGTCAGTTGGCCAATCCTTTTAGTGCCGGTTCACACAGGGGCAACTTAGTCGCCTGACAAGTCTCGCTCCATGCAGTGCAATGGAACCGCTCTTATAGGAGCGACTCAAGTCCTGAAAGCTCCTGTACTACTTTGGGGGTGACTTGACTTCTATTACAGAAGTGGCTTGCAAGCCACGCTGAAGTCGCACTGTGCGGGGCGGCTCAGAGTCGCTCCTGAAGTAGGATCACCCCTGTGTGAACCGGCCCTTAGAGAAGAATAAGGACATTTTTAATTGCATGCCTGCCTCCAGGTTTAGGCTCCATGCACACTGGACGCTCTCCGGGCGTCGAATTTTAGTGGCAGGAGACGTTGCTTAGAAAACGTTCTTCAAGCAGTTTATGTTTATCAACATTTATCGGTGTCCAGAACCACTGTTGAATGCCAATTCAGGGCGTTCAGATAACAGCCCAAAAATCCACTGCTGTTAAACGACAATAAATGTCCATGCGTGGACGCATAGGATAACATAAAGGGGTGTTTTTGGGCTGTTAAAGAAAAATTCCCAAACGACCATAAATGGTCGTTTATCAGCTTCAGTGTGCATGGAGCCTTATTTATTGAAGATGTTTAAATAACTTTTACACCTTGTATAACATTCCCTCTACTCAAGGAGCTTACAATCTAAGCCCCTATCTCACATGCACCCATACATACACACACTTACTAGGACCAATTTGGACAGGAGCCTGTTAACCTACCAGCATGCCTTAGGATCTAAGGTACCTGAAGGAAACCGACACAGGCACAGGGAGAACACACAAACTCCATGCAGATAGTGGCCTGATTAGGTTTTGAAATAGAGACCCCAGTGCTGCTAGGGAGGAGTGTTAAGCCACTGTGCTGCCCATTTTAGCCTGGAAATAGTGGTAGGCCCAGGTACAACAGCCTACGGGCAATTATCCCTCTGTCCACTGTTCCCAGGAAAACCTTTGCTAATCTATGGCAAGTCTTGAATGCTCATAGCACACAATCCGATTGTGCAATCATTTGGATTCTGCCGTGTTTGATAACTGAATCGTGCATGTACCTATTAGGTTTCATGTACACTGGCCAACATTTACCCCGGCCATGGGAAAAACGCGGCAAAATCGCAACACGTTTTTGCCATGTTTTGCGCTTTCCCATGGCCCACGGACAAAACGTTCCTATCCTGAACTCGATTCTTTTGTGTTCAGAAGAGGGAGGTTGAGGCTCACCTAAACGGGGAGGCTCCTAAACTCTGCTACATGCCTATGTGTACATGCACACATAGGCTTTTATTGAGTTGAGTTTAGTAACTTTGACAAAAAATGCCAAAAGCTCCTAAACTCAACTGGCAGCTCCAAATTTAGGAGCTGCCAATGTAGGCTAGTGTACATGAAGCCTTAAAGTGTCATTAAACCCACATCATTAAAAACTATCAATAAATTATTTATTACATGCTGTTCATTCTCACTTAGTCACTATGGGATTTGTTTTCTGTATTCTGCAAAAAACCTGGATGATCCTGCTTTTCTAAATCTTCCCCTCCTGTTCATGTCCCCACTACAGCTGGGGATTTTACAGAGCAATGTTGGCAGCTAGTGCACATGCTCAGTTTTCAGCGAGTTTCCATGCTGAGCATTTCCTCCCTATCACATTTGAGCAGCCCATGTGACTATATACTCACACATGTGGGCGTATACAATGTGGTAAATGACAGCCCACTCCCTCCCTCCTCCTCCATGCCCACTAACCAGCTAGACACAATGGGGGTGGGACATTATATTTTGATTGATGAAGGCTTCACCTCCCTGTTATTCTAAGACACAGGCTGGAGGGGTGTGATAAAGAACACACAAGGGCACACTGGCCTAGCGCATAATCCTCAATCACAAAATTTTAATAAAAAATCATAAAAACATACTCATAAACGGGTTCAGATTAAAAGCATTGAGCACATTTCATCTATGCATCCTTCTCTGCCGTATGCTCATGGTGTCCTATGCAGACTTTGTTACGTGTTTCGAGGCCAAGACCTCTTCCTCTTGGCCTCAAAATGCGTAAGACCGTCTGCATAGGACACCATCAGCGTACGGCAGGGAAGGATGCATAGATGAAATGTGCTCAATGCTTTCAATCTGAACCCGTTTGTGACTATGTTTTTATGATTTTTTATTAAAATTTTGTGATTGAGGATAATGCGCTAGGCCAGTGCGCCCTTGTGTGTTCTTTGTCTTTTCTAGTGTGTCAGGACTCCCCCAGTCCAAGAAAGGGCAGCAAGGCAGCACATTATCCAGGGATATCAGGAGCACACACTTTGGTTCACTACTTGGGAGAAGTCCCCCCCCCTTCTAGCGCAGGAATGACTTGGTGTTTGGTTGTGTGGAGGGGTGTGATACAGCCTGTGACTGGCAGAAATCCGATCACACATGTTATTGCCAAAAAATAATAAAGATTTGATTTCTAATATTTATTTGTATGATGATTTAAAACAGATTATTGATAATAGTTATTTTGACTCTGAATCCCAAAGGCTGTTTTTTGGGGTTTTTTTTAACATGTGACCAGCAGCAGAGGACTAGAAGCTCCTGCTGCCACTTTTTCCCTGCAGACAGGCTGGAAAAGATCTGGGTCATGTGACAGCTGTACTGTATATCGATTAAGAAAAGTACTTTGATTTTTTTTTTCTTTTTATTAAAATAATGACAGTGCCATCATCCATATACAGAAATAGAAAGGACCATGAAAATTAAACAGTGTGTGTTTAGTGTCACTTTAACTGATATAATCAAATAAGACCAAGACAGGATTAGTTTGATTGTTCGATTTCCTCCAACTTTATGTGTGCAAACTGCAAAACTGAAGAAAATCAAAGAAAAAAACATGGTAACATCTATTCTGCAATCATCACCGACTTTCCTGTGCAGAATTAAAGATGTAGACTTTTTCTTTAAATTATTTAATTTTATAGCATTTGTGTTCAAGTCCACTTATCCCCATGAAACGTTATCTGAAAGTCCTGTTTAAGGTAAACTGTCCAAGTTGAGCTTTTTGGATGCCATTTAACACATACACATTTTTCAAGTCTATCCGATCAGGATAAAAACCTTTTGTTTTTACTACCTCTTATTTGATATAGAGCCCTTTCACACTGATGCGCTTTTGATGCACTTCTATACAGCTTAAGGACCCTTTCACACTTATGCACTTTTGATGCATTCCCTTTGACTTACAATGGAAGTCAATGTGCCTTTTTGGTGTGTTTTTGGAAAACTGCAACATGCAGGACTTTTCAAAGGGCAGTGCACCAGCAGTGTGAACAGTTACATAGGTATTGATGGGGAATAGTTTTCATCTGATATTGCTGCCCTGGAAAAGAGCTGCAAAAATGCACCAGTGTGAAAGGGGCCACAAGGGGAAGAAGAGGTGCAACCTTTCTTTGTGAGTCAGAATTTCCGATTTTGTTTCCATGAAACCTCTAGTTCCCTGCACATTGCACATGGTAACAATTATTGTACAGATTGGTTCATTGAACACAGATTGTAGGTTACATATTTTCTTTTTCCAGGTGTATAGCATTATGTGAGGACATCAGTGAAAATTTAGGAAAGATCACATGGCTTTAAAAAAAAAAATACAAACCTACATACTTTATTGATGCACTATTAAAATGTGTATTATTATATATTTATTAGGTTCAATATTATGTTAACGTGTTAAATGTTCAATATTATGTTAAAAGTCAATAGACACAGACAGGGCAGTGCGAGAGCAACTTTCTATGGGAACACTTGTCGAAGAAGAGTGCTGGCGGTAGACCCCAGAAGAGGAGGATCAGGGATGCTCTGTGCCAGGGCTGCCTGGGTCCAAGAATGAAAAAAAAAAAAAAATCTCGCCCACCAAAACGCCTTCACATCCATTATTTTATATCATGATAATTAAAACTAAAATTAAATTTATCAGAAAGTCAGATTTACTTGCAACAGCACCTTGTCTATATGCAAAATGATATGACATACCATTATGTTCAATTCAAAGGGGCGGGCTAGGGCAGTATAGAGGCGGGCTAGGGGAGTATATATACAGCCTAGGGTGGTATATAGATAGTCTAGGTTAGTATATGGACAGACTAGAGTAGTATATAGACAGGCTAGGGCAGTATATGGACAGGTTAGGGTAGTAAATGGGCCCGCTAGGGTAGCATATAGACAGGCTAGGGTAGTATATGTACAGGCTAAGGCAGTATAGGGGCAGGCTGGGGTAGTATATCCACTTGCCGACCCACGCCGTAAATAGGAGGCGGTGGTCGGTTTTGAGAGGCTCTACTGGGATATAGCCTGCAGCTGCAGGCTATATCCCGGTATCATTTTCTAGAGCTGGTGGTCGGCTATGCAGGGGTAACGACCGATCCGGCTCGGGAGCCGCTCGGTCGTTATCCCAGGGGGCGGGAGGGGACATCCCGCCCCTCCCGCCGCCTTCCGCCATTCTTCTCCGGCCTCCCGTCCCACCAGGAGACCGGAGCAACGATCCGGCGCCTCTGCCGGCTGGAAGGAGACCTGATAGAAGCCGTAATCGGCTCCGATCGGGTCTCCTTCGGCAAATTCCAGAAGCAATGTCACAACGTCACTTCCGGTCTACTTGGCGGCTAACGGCGCCAATTTTTAAAAAATTACAGTATTCAGAATCGCCATTTTTGGCGATCTGAATACTGTGCAGTGCAAAGGAGGGCTGGGGGGTCTTTTAGACCCCCCAATCCTCCAAAAAGATTACCTGTCACCAGATATTACTATCACAAGGGATGTTTACATTCCTTCTGATAGCAATAAAAGTGATCAGATTTTTTTTTTTTTTTAAAGGAACAGTGTTAAAAATAAATAAATAAATAAAATTAAAAAAAAAGTAGTGCTTACTGAACAATGTTAAGAGGGTAACTAAGGCTGTCCATGAAGTGCAGAAGATAGTCATACAGCACCATCTTATACCTGTAAGTGCCCACCACTAGATGCAATAACTGAACACTTGGTTTGCCAGATAATTTTTGTTTATACCAATGAAAAGGGTCAGGAAGTATGCAGATAATGCCCTTGGAACCAGTTTTTTTTTAGGTAAGATAGTAATTATAATACAAGGTTTTGTAACTTGACCATCACTTAAAGGACTGTTTATTTATAATTTGTAAATGCTTGAGCATTCTCACAGCCATCATGAATAATCTCCATAATGTGCCTAGCATGTTTTTTCCTATGATCTTTAGCTCCATCTAGTGGCCATAATGTGCTTCTTTCATGATTTTGTTATTTTAGGAAAATACTGCATAATGGCCACTAAAGCAGACAATCATAGGAAATAAACATCTCAAACACATTATGAACATTATTCATGACAGTTCTGCAATTGCTCAGACACTAAAAATTGTTTTATGAATAGACTCCCTAAATCCCTTAAAATTTGTCAGGAGGGCACCCACAGAGATAAGGTTGTCATTCCACAACTACAAATACCCCTAGTGTGGGTGATGAGGCAAGAAATAATTACGTAAATATTAATTGATTAATAATAAATGGTAAAGGCAGTTGAGCAATATCAATTAAAATCACATTCACAGCAAATGAGTTGCCTTTGTGCATGATTACACCAAGCTCTTCTGTAAAATTAGTAGGAAGAAATGACCGGTGGATGAGTTTGTTATGGCGGAGAGTGGAGCACACACATGAATATTTTCGAGGTACATGGCTGTGAGTTCCTCCAGCTTATATACATGTACAAGCGTGTGGGAAGAATGCAAAATCATGAATATTAATGAGTACTCTGCTTATTATATGTGTTTACTGCTTTACAGTGTCATTTAGATATGAAAACATGTACTATTAAATGTGGGTGGCTGTAACCCTAACTGTGTACATAGTTTTAGGTACAAAACAGAGTTTGTATGATTCCAGTATATTTATACAATATTTCCAGCATCATAAACTACTAAAAATGTCTCTTATCAATACAGCATACGGTTGTATATGTAGAACACTGAAATATGTCAGTATAAAAAAAGTATCACGTAAATGACAGTGGTATTTGTTTTTTAGTCATTGTAGTAAAACATTTATGTTCACAATATCTTGGACCAATGTAAAATTATGTATATTTCATAGCTGATGGGACACTGGGGAAGCTGACAATCACTGTAGTAGTTGGCGCTACTACAGTGATAGCCTTGATTTTCCTGGCTTCTGTGCTGAGAGGCTTCCCCCATACACACTGAGCACAGGGGGTCACTCACTTGCAACTGCCACAGTTCACAGAACACCTTGCATTTTTGTTAATGAATACAAGGCATTCTCTGATTGGACAAGGTTGAGAGGCAGTGACATCACACTCCCCACCTTGTGATGTCACACTTTTGTATTTTGTAAAAAAAATATATATATGTAATGCATTCTGTGAATAGCAGCAGTGCGCAGCAAGCGACCCAATGTGGTCAGTGTGAGAGGAGAGGGGAAGCCATTCAGCACAGGAGGCGGAAGATAGAGGCACGTACGGTAGTAGTGCAGATTACTACAGCAATTGTCAGCTTCCCCAGCAGCCCCTCAGGTATGAGATATTGTTAATAATATACAGGATTTATATAGCGCCATCAGTTTGTGTAGAGACTGTATAGTTACTGTACTCATACTATATATTCAGTACAAGAGCGTTATGAAGGCCCTGCTTTTTAGAGCTTATTAGAGCTTACAATCTAATAGGCATACTTACATTGGACCAAATTGGACCAGCGCAATTATGCAATACAGATCATTCTTAGGGTTCAGATTTCACTTAAAAAATACTTCTGTGTGTTGCTGTTAGGGCACTTTCCCACGGGGGCAGTAGCTATGGTAGCTATGGCACCGCTATGCAGGCGGGAGCGGGGAGCTTTTAACCCCCCACAAGGGGTTAAAAGTGGCAGCGTGCGGCGCTTCGGAAGCTGGGTTCAGCAGCTTCAGAAGTGCTGCTCATTGATTACAATGGCAGGAGTGGTGGAGGAGTGGTGTATACACCGCTCACCGCACCGTCCCAAAGATGCTGCTTGCAGAACTTTTATTAACGTCCTGCAAGCACACTGCTCCGGTGTGAAAGCACTCGGTGCATTGGGATGAGTTTTTCAGGCACTTTACAGCTGCTATTTTAAGCGCAAAAGCGCTTGAAAAACGTCTCAGTGTGAAAGTGGCCTTAGAGAGGCTTCCTGGGGACAGCCTTTTTACCAAACAGGAAGTAAAGAAATCTCTCCAACAGAGCTTCAGGAAGCAGTAAAACCAGATAGGAATTGTAATCTTTCCCCATTCTATCTAAAACCAGAAAAAAAATTTTGTCTATAAATACATTTGGATGCCTGTTAGGCAGATTTACTCTCTTTTTTTTTCATGATAGTCATTGTCAGTGGGACTGAAAGTAAGGAAGAACCCAACATTTTGAGTCATAAGAACAGGAAATCTTCTAACTGGTTTTGGTAACAATCATTTAAAAGAGAAATTTCCTCACTATGAAGAGCTTCCACCCCAATAAGGCAATTGTCCCCAAAGGGGGAAAATCCATCCAATTGGGCACAGATGGCAAAAATTAAAGCCAACATCGAAAACGAAAAAATTGCTTTAGTTGGGCATATTTAAAGCCTAATGGCCTGTACACACGGTACGATTATCGGCTAACAACAGTTGTACAACAGCCTGTTGTCCGATAATCCAACCATTAGTACGCATGATTCAACAGCCAATTTACAATTATCGTCCAACAGAAGTTGTCTGAGAAGACTAGAAAACTTTTGTTGGCCAACAAGGCATTGATTTTCGGCTTGCGTGTACAGAAGTTGGCCCAAAAAAAGTTGGAAGTGCAAACACGCATGCTCAGAATCCAGGAAGTGCTCGTGTAAACCTGCGTCCGTAATTCACAATTCACCTGAACTTCCTCTTTATATGCCACTACGCTGAGCTTTGTCGGACGATTACTTGACTACCGTCAGTGCGCTAGACAAAACCACAGACAGCCAATTTGGACAAAAGTTGGACGTGCGGTCGTACGACAATCAGCACGTGTGTACGAGGCTTAAGTTTAGTCAACAAAGGAAAATAAAATCATCACAAGAGACAGTACTAACAATCAATGTAAAGGCCCCTTTCATATGGGATGGACTCCAATTAGATCGGCAGGGGATCTGTCTGTTAATCTCTTGGTGATCCACACAGAGAGGGTGAATGACAGGTCCATGTCTACTCAGTTTATGCAAAGCAGATACGGACTGAGCCTGCTTTGCTCTATGGACTGGTGAGTATAAACAGACTCCACTGTCCAATTACACCTGACTGCCCTCCGATCCGATCCACCTAGATGGAGGGGGATGGATCCCTTCAGTTTTTATTTAGCAGACCGGATTGGATTGGAGGTAGGTGGGTGTAAAAGGACACAAGTCTGTTTACACCTGCCTGTCCATAGGGGTGAATGGAGGGTCCGATCAGATCCACCTGAAAAAATGACAGGTGGACCTGTTTGGATCCTTCATGTGAAAGGGGCCTAAGAGTCTCTTGTGCTGATTGCTGACATTTTAGTTAAAATCTTCTATCCTTTGACCCCCCCTACAGCCATAATTTTTTGATGCTGCAGGGTAATAGAGCTGAGGGACCTGTCACAGGCAATCATCAAGAGAGATGACTATGCCCATCCTTTCCTCCCTCCTCTTCCATTCATAGAAGTTGTACTACAGCTTCCACCAATGAAACGCTATGTGTAAATGAAGGAAGTGGACCTTTCATTCATCCACCTATGATAGGAACTGTGCTAATGCTTGCACCTATGAATAGACAGTGGCGAAGGGGTAGAAAAGGCGGGCATAGTCGGTAGTCTTGATGAGTTCCTGTGACAGGTTCATGGGATTTATTAACCCACACAACACCAGAAGATTATGGTTGGGGTATAGTGGGGGGGATTAGAGGACTGAAGATCTTAATTCAAACCACAACAGTTGGTGCAAGGGACACTTTGCATTGATTATAAGTAATGCCCTTTGTGCTGATTTAAAAAAACATAAAACAAAAAGAAAAAAGAGGTTTTAACTAAACCTTAAGATAAAAGAGAATTTCCAGAAAAACTGGAAAATTCACATTGCAGGGGCGTGGACAACTTTAGATTTATAGGCTTTTAGCATGTAGTTGACTTTCATCATGTGAACTTTGTATTTGTAAGGTTAGAAGCATGCAATTCTCTTTGTGACCAATAAGAAACATTCATGTGGTAGGAGAACGACCATCACAAAAGAATATTTCGCTTTTCTAACAGTGAAGTCAGTGTGTGTGGCCTTTTCATTTTCCCTCCAACAAATCATTACACCTAAAATGTATTTTAAAACATTTACATGGGGGAATTTGAAAGAGACCTATTTGGATATCCGTATGGTCCAGAAATGTAACGTGAAACCAGATCTTCATAAGGCAGCTTTGTAAGTTAGATTTAAAAAGCGCTTACGTCTTTTCCTGTCTTTTTGGGGAACTGCTCACATATGGAACCACTTATGAACAAGGAATGATTGTTTTATTCAAACCGTTCTCACATCAAGCTAATGTGTCCGCAACCCTTTCACTGCTGGAGGCTGGGAACGTTTTGGTGAGAATTCACACAATTCAAAGTAAAAGTGGACTTTTTATGTCGCAGTACATGGGCCTCTAGCAAAATTTAAGATGAGGTTGGATAGTTTCCTCCAAATGTAGACTAAGAACTGGAAGCTCTGCTTCCCCGGGGATGGCAGTTTCCTTTGTTAAACATGCTGGTGGCAACAGGATAAGAATCAATGCGGCAGAATAATTAGTGAGTACATGGTCGAAAGTAAAAGTTTATCCGCTTTAATTTTAATAGCTTGAGGAAGAGGAATGCAGTCTTTTTGTTTTATTCCAGCAAGTTCATAGGTGTGCACAGCCTATTGCATTAGGGTGTGCGTCACAAGAGATAGGTGTCAGTAGTTTATTTTTACAATTTAGTTTATTTTATTATTTTTTACAATATTATATATTTTTTTCCCATTTTTTTTGGAGCCCTGCTGGGGGGCTTTGGTGAAATATCAGGGGTCTAAACAGACCCCTGATGTCTCACTTTCGAGACAGAGAAAGCGACTGAGGGCAGAGATTCCCCAGTCCCTTTCTCTGCAGCCAGGCAGCAAGGGGAATCTGCACAGTACAGGGTGATTAGGGTATGCCCATGCACACCTGCCACCCTATGTGCGCACGCCTATGATGAATCTACTGTATATAATAAAACTGGAAAGCAAATCATGAACACCCTGAGTTTTAGTTATTAAAAAGCGACAAGAACTCCTTCGTATTTGCCCCAGAATATCAGATTTGCAGGATTTTGAATTGGCGACTGACATTTTTAAGATTAGCTAATCACTACGAACAATCGTTTCTTCAATTAGGGCTCAAAAAACGCCACTTGCAGAGACGTCTTTTCTTTACGCTTCTGAACACAGCTCTATACACCCTGCATGTCCAAGCACATTGTAGTATTTGGATCCGTATTCTAGAGCCATTTCAAGAATTTAAAAAAAATTGCCCAAAAGCCAACTTCCAGGAGGAGCGTATTGGCATAACTTTTTTGCGCGTTCGTATAAATTCATTCTAGTGGCTGGAACAAATAATTTAATTAATTTATGCACGTATATTTTACACAAGTGCTTTACATGACATTACACATATTTTTGATGTTGGATCTATCCGGCAGCTAGATTCAGCTATATGTATTTAATTACGCCCCTATGCATGAGCCCTTAGGCTTCATGCACACATCCTTAAAGGGACCCTGCAGACTGACATTCCCAGAATTCTGTACTGCCACATACAGCCACCCATTGAGATGTATTAAAAGAGATGTCTGTATGCAGTTGTGTACTGAGGGTTTAATAAAGAACCTGCATATGCATTGATGTATGCTCCAAATGCAGATAGTGCGCGCTTGGACCATACACACAACCTCTGCACACTGTACAGCCCCTCTATGGTGATGTGCATGAGGCCTTTGCCCCCACTGGACGCCCCCACATCACTGTACAGGCAGTCCCATTCATGTCCATTGAGTCCCAGTTTGACAGCCTTGCGAGTGCAGGTGCATGACCCGGTACACAGACAGTGTGCACTGAGGGACTTGCACCCACATCTGCACATCAATTTGGGACCAGCGGCTGTGTCCATGAATTCTCTGAGTCCCAATAGACACAAATGGGACTATCTGCACATGCATTCACCAAACACCTTTGCATCTTGTGCGGTCAAAGACATCCTTCATACAGGTGTACAGATAGATATGCCCATGTGCATGAGGCCTTAAGGCCAATTTGCATCTATGTATTTCAAGAACACGTTACATGCAGTGAGACATTGTAGTGTCATTCATTTTGAATAGTACCCCAACTCACTAAGGCAATGCTCATACTTTGCAGCATGTTACAATGCATGGCAATGCAGCATAGTGCATTGCAGTTTGCTGCTGCAAACATTTTCTGGCATGTCCAGTAATTGGGAAGTTTTCATGCATCAGAAGTTTTTTTTTTTTTTTAATATTAAACATGGCTGTAGCTGCTGCCTCCCTGTCCTGTGAGGAGAGAGTGAGCGGAGAGAGCCCAGCGCTCATACTCAGGTAAGTATAAGGGGGGCTGGGGGGGAATCACAATAACTAGGTTTGCACCAATACCAGCATCGGTGCCGATACCAAGTATTTGCATGTGTACTCATGCAAATGCTCCAAAACCCAAAACCAATACCTTTGCAGTGTGATTTGAGCCCATATAAAATGGATAGGCTCAAATCACACTGCAAAGATTCAGGAACGATTCCTGTCCAAATCGCATGCGGATTCCTGCACCACTCCTGTGTGAACCCAGTCCTCTCATATTGACTTCAGTGTAATTTGGGCAGCACAGTGGAGTAGTGGTTAGCACTTTCGCCAGGCAGCAAAAGGGTCACTGGTTTGAATCCCAACCACGACACTACCTGCCTGGAGTTTGCATGTTCTCCCTGTACTTGCGTGGGTTTCTTCTGGGTACTCAGGTTTCCTCCCACACTCCGAAAATTATTGGTATTCATACCCTCTGGTAAAAAAACGGTATTGCAACCCTACTAATAACAGAAGATTTTTACCTTAAAGTGGTTGTCAACCTGATTCAGGAAATTTGACCCAAGCACATATATCTGTAGTGTTTTCTTATCTCTCTCCAAAGCCCTAAGTCCCATTTGTTTCTGCTGTTTTGTTTCTCTGTTATCAGCATGAAAACTTCTAACAAGTTCTCCATCAACCAAGATAAAACCAGCCTGAAATTTGTGTTGAGGGAGGTTGCTATATATAGATTAGCAGAGAGCTTGACTTGTCACAGCACAGCTCTGCAAGTCTCTGCCTATGTAGAGGGTGGGTGGGTGCCTTTCCTCCAATTAGCTGTCTTGACTGTATGCCAGGAATCCACTCCCAGTGCTGAACAGGAAGAGAAAATCTCTAACACAATGTGCACTCTAAACAGCATATAAAGCTGAAGACAGCAGATATACATGTAAAACTTAAGTAGAAAGATTTGTTTCATCTCTGTGTATCATCTGAGGCTGTTCACTTCACTGGGTATATGAGAGGGTTTACATCCACTTTAGTACAGAGAATGCATATAGGGAAAAAGGTTAAAGTGGCAGTAAACTATCCTATCATTTTCAGCCAAGGAAGCTGCCATCTTGGCCTCTGTTTAATCTACAACTGCCATGATGCTGCACATGTCATCAGCTATGACACCAGCCATTGGATGGTTTGAAAGTTTGGTGCAGAGCACAGCCAATGGGAGTGTTCCATTTCCGGCACGGGCCGGAAATGGAACTGTTTTTTAAACTGTTAAATGGATGGCTTTACTACCGCTTGAAGCTTTTAGAACCACTTACCATGCATTAACACATGTAAAGGGCCCCTTAATATGTATCTTTCGGCAAGCTGACTTCAGTACATTGAATTTCGGTTTGATTGGTTGCCATGGGTTACTGCACTCAGCACTTAATCTTCCGTATTCTTTTATGGCTCTGAGTAAATGCATTAGGCTGAAAAGCTGTCCTCTTTTTGTCATCACCTTGTATTACTATGTATAAACAGCCCGAGTATTTATAGCTTCTTTCACTGTTCATAAATCCTATGATTGTAATAAAAGATGGACTATTGCGACTTGGCAGTTCCACATACAGCATGTAACGTTCCACTATACAGAATAAGGCTTTGTTTCATGTCTCCATCCCAGGGAAAGCTGGATGTGGGATTAAACATTAATCACAGCACCAGATGGTGATACGCCAGATATTCTTTTCAGGTGGTCATGTGATTTACTGTATACAGCAAATGAATGGGGAGTAGGGAGCATGATCACATGACAGATGTGTAATAAGTCTGTTAGAGCTCTGATTAGACAAGTGACCTGGTTCCATCTGTGGCTACAAGGAGTGACTTTGACATTTTCGGATCACACTCCCTGGAAGCATTTACTCCATCAATGCAGTGCTGGAGTACAAAGTAGGCAAGGGTGGGGGGACTGGAGGAAGTCAGAGATTTGCTACTTAAAACATGCTTTTAGGCAATGTGTTTTTATTCCCCCTCCCACCCTACAGACAAGCCACATCTTGATTCAGAAAAGGTCTCCAAAGTAAAAGCAGCTCAGTCATTTGATATATGAGAAATCTGGAGGAGTCTGCTAGCTGTTGCAGAGGAAGGCTTGCTCCAGCCTTTGTGCAGAGCTCCTGTGTCCAAGCCCCAGAGATGGTGCTCCAGACAGCTGTGACCCCGGGCAGGGCCCGCAGACTTTTGTTCAAAATACCGTATGGATCACTAAGAAGGCGAAGCGGAGAGAGGGTAAGTCAACTTTTCTGCATTAACAGCATGTACACCAAGGCACTTTAACCTTCCACCCGCCTGTGTCACTCTACAACATTCTGCACATTGCCATAATAACCCTTTTATTGGCATTTGTTCAATTACAAACTTGCCAGACAAAGAAAGGTGAGAAGCGGTGTACAAAATCACCAGCTGATTGTGAATGTTCTGCTTGCAAACTTTTTACTAATGTGCAATCTTAGAAAAGTCTTTACAATTGGAATATGTTTTTTTCTTTAATTGTCTTCTGCACACTGACATAGAAGAAATTGTGGGCTACAGTAATTTTGCATCATTTCTAATTGCACAATGTTTGTTGCATTGACTATGCAGGCGGTTCTACATAGGATCATGATCGGAGCAGAGAGGAATGAACAAGCTTGTAGGTAGAGTAGGGAACAATGTGAGCGTACAGAATGACCAGCAAACCTAGGAAACTTTTACATATGTTTCTAATTGCAAATGTGCCCAATTGTAATTATTAATTTATTATATGCTTGAAAGAGTTGTTAAAATTGTGGAACATGTTTGATAAAAACAGACTGATGCGCTAAGTACATTAGTAGAGAGATGTCAAAATGAGAATGTTGTGTGATTGCTCTAGGTTACCGCATTGTGTTGTATTGGTAGATTTTGTACTTTTAGGGCTTGTTCATGCATAGCCATTGATTTACTAAAAACTGAAGAGTGCAAAATCTGGTGCAACTCTGCATAGAAACCAATCAGCTTCCATTTTTGTGTTTTTTGTTTTTTTCAAAGCTTAATTGAACAAGCTGAAGTTAGAATCTGATTGGCTTCCATGCACAGCTGCACCAGTGCTGCACGATCTGGTTTTAGTAAATCAACCCCATAGTGAGGTGACCTGATTTTTTTCTGAACTTGATCAATGCAGGTCACTGCTAGGGCACATAGAAAACAATTGCCTGCACTTTACCGCATCTCACTGCAATGCACCTTCTGGATGAGTTGTAGTGTGAACAGGGCACATAGAAAACAATTGCCTGCACTTTACTGCAGCTCACTGCACTGCACCTCCTGGATCATTTTCAGTGTGAACAGGGTACATAGTAAACAATTGCCTGCACTTTACCGCAGCTCACTGCACTCCACCTCCTGGATGAGTTGCAATGTGAACAGGGCACATAGAAAACAATTGCCTGCACTTTACCGCAGCTAACTGCAATGCACCTCCTGGATTAGTTGCAGTGTGAACAGGGCACATAGGAAACAATTGCCTGCACTTTACTACAGCTCACTGCAATGCACCTCCTGGATGAGCTGCAGTGTGAACAGGGCACATAGAAAACAATTGTCTGCACTTTACCGCAGCTCACTGCACTGCACCTCCTGGATGAGTTGCAGTGTGAACAGGGCACATAGGAAACAACTGCCTGCACTTTACCACAGCTAACTGCACTGCACCTCCTGGATGAGTTGCAGTGTGAACAGGGCACATAGAAAACAATTGCCTGCACTTTACCGCAGCTCACTGCACTGCACCTCCTAGATGAGTTGCAGTGTGAACAGGGCACATAGGAAACAATTGCCTGCACTTTACCGCAGCTAACTGCAATACACCTCCTGGATGAGTTGCAATGTTAACAGGGTGCATAGAAAACAATTGCCTGCACTTTACCACAGCTCACTGCAATGCACCTCCTGGGTGTGTTTCAGTGTGAACAGGGCACATAGGAAACAATTGCCTGCACTTTACTGCAGCTCACTGCACTGCACCTCCTGGATGATTTGTAGTGTGAACAGGGCACATAGAAAACAACTGCCGACACTTTACCGCAGCTCACTGCACTGCACCTCCTGGATGAGTTGCAGTGTGAACAGGGCACATAGGAAACAATTTCCTGGACTTTACCGCAGCTCACTGCACTGCACCTCTTGGCTGAGTTGCAGTGTGAACAGGGCACATAGAAAACAATTGTTTTCTGTGTACCCCGTTCACACTGCAACACAGCCGGGAGGTGCAATGCAGTGAGCTGCAGTAAAATGTGAACTAGTATTATTTTACCGCAGTGCACTGGAAGGCACCACATGTCACGGCAGTGCAGTGCAACGCACCACGCTGTTGTGCGGACACATGAATAAAGTGTCACTGTGCAAAAAGTTTTTTAAAAAAGGAAAAAATAAATAGTGTGACACGCTGAAATGTGCATTGCACCACCCCCTCACCGCAGCTCAGTGCAGGCAAAAACTGACAGCTGCCGCACAATAAAATGTAGATTTTAGCACACAGGGTCCTTTTACATCATGCTTCACATAAAAACAAATGCATGTGCATTTGAAATGCATTTTCATGTGCATTGCATTTTTCACGCAGCTTGGCATATACTTTCATGTCATCCATTGTGAAGTGACAGGTAACTAAAAGGGTCAAAAGGCTAACGCTTTCTTTTTATAGCTTTACTTTCAATTGCGTTGCGTTATGTTTACAAGCATTTGCGTGCGTTGGCCTAAAATGCAGACATTTTACGCACATGTACGCACCATTGTGGTATGAATGGGGCACTTAGGACTTAATTGTTTTCTGTATGCTCTTGTAATGACCTGCGCTGATACGGTACAGAAAAACAAAGGTCACCGCACATGGTGCGAACAAGCGCTAAAACATACAAGTCATGTAAACACAAAGCACTGTGATTTGTGTTTCTGTAAAATAAAAACATGATTATCAGTTGTTGGGATGGCGGTTCGAATGCCCTGGGATGAAATGAAGATTTTATTTTTTGATGTTATAAGTATTTGTTTTCATGTCTTGCTGGCAGCAACAATTGATAAGTAAGTCTTTGCTGACTTTCATCCGGTTTCTTTTGATATCAGAGTCTTTTTGTGTATGACATAGCTGGTCTGTGATATAATGTTACTAATATTGGCATCCCCGTATTGTATTACATAAAAGACATGTATGGTCTGCCGGAAGACATATACAGTGTTTTCTACCTTTTCAAAGATAACAAAGTTACAGCCAGCTACCCGGTGTAATTGTTTGATGTGGTGATGTTATATGACACCTGCCCTGACGCACACTGATGTCTGCAGGGAAAATGAATAGAAGAGCCCTATAGTTAACTATTACTTCATTAAATAAAAGTTGTACACAAAGTTTGCACTTTAAAATTCAATTTGACAGTACAAAACCGCGGAGGTCGTTCCAGTCTGCTCCTGGTTAGCTAAAAATGACTCCATGATGAATGAGGTACATAGTTGTGCATTATGGAAACCTTATTCGCTTGGTACCAGTAATTATCAATCAAGCGCTGATTGCAAAAAAATAAGTGTAGTGCAACAAGTATGCATAATTTCCCACAGACGGTTTATAAAATGTACCTTCACATCTCATGCGAGAATTAAAAAAAAGGACCTGCTGATAAATTGCTGATGATGATGATTGCAGCTTTAAGTATATTTTTGACAGAGACAAGCCATATTCCTTGATTAACACATTATGCTAAAGGGGTCACTGTACTATATTCTGTGCCTTTGTCACAGCAAACTGATGTACACAAATTTGGATTTACGTATATGGATACTTACTTGGATTATATGCAGGGCAGTTTTTAAGGCAGGGCAAAAAGGGCAGCTGCCCTGGGCCCCATCATTGTTGTGGGGCCCAAATAAAGTGCCTCATACTTGCCAACTATCTCAGTTTAAATTCCCTTGTCCCTTGAAGTTTCAGTTCCGTGCTGTGTCCCGATATCTCAGTGTGAAGTTCTGTTACTAATGCTGCCTAGCTCTGCCCTATTGCTGTGTACAGATGATTCACCTGCAGACCCTGTGTTTACATTTAAATAACCTGCACTGATATGTAAATAGCAGCAGCATCAATATGTAAATAGCTGTGGATTGTGGCATTGATATGTAAATAGAGGCGGGTTTCAAATGTATATCATGCTCCCCTGAGGTCATATCCATCATCACTTCTGCTGAATGTTTCCCACTAGACAGGTAAAAGGGCATGCTTGAAAGTCCTGCCTACAACTGTGGTCATTAAGCCTGTTCTGCAAAGGTAAGCAAATTGAAGGCGGAACCCTTTTTCAGAATAACATGGTGCCACAGCACCGTGAATTTTGGGACATGTGAATATGCACATCACAGCCGATGCGTGAGAGAATATTAATGGCACTGCTGTGCATCTGCTAAAGGGCAGCACATTTCTGTGTTGTCAGGAAAGCAATTTTGCATGCTTTCCTGACACACAAATGTGAATGCAGACTAAATGTATCAGTTACATTAGCGTGTAAATCCCCCCTCACATTGGTGGCCATTGTAAATTCCCCATTACATTGGTGGTCAATGTAGAATCCCCCACTATATACTCGCCCAAAGATTTCCAGCTTTGATCGACATGATTTAGAATTTGCACAGTGTACTGCCTCCTAACTAATCCCATCCCCCCATCACTGCCACTGATCCCATCAAACCCCCAGCAGTGCCACTGATCACACTGCTCACACCCCTCTCCCCCAGCATTGCCACTGATCCCAGGAGTCCTAGGATTCCTAGGAGCTTTCTGTCTATTGATGGGTCCCCTCACTTTCCCAGTCCATGGTGTGCAGGCAGCGAGGAGATGATGTGCTGTAACCTTTAGCAACCAATCAGTGAGCAGTAATGATGTGCAATAACCTCTAGCAACCAATTAGTGAGCAGTACTGATGTACAACAATCTCCAGCAACCTATCAACAAGCAGAAGTCAGGTGCTGTAACCTCTAGCAAATAATCAGTGAGCCATAATGTGTGCTGTAACCTCTAGCAGCCATTCAGTGAGTGGTAATTATTCACTGTAACCTCTGGCAACCGATCGCAATCGCTGCCTGATCTGATTCAGTAAACTGATTTTGGGTCAAGCTGCTATTTATTGTATGTCTCAGAGCAGGTGGAGAGCAAAATTGCATGGAAGAGGTGGCCCAAAAAATGTTTTGCCCAGGGTCCAGTCAATATTAAAGACGGCCCTGATTATATGGATTTACTTACTTGGGTCACTTATATATGTCACTCAAAGAGGAAGAATGCACTGGAGTTTTTCAATTCCTCCTCTGTTATTAGTGACAAAACAGCTACATGAGGCCTCATATACACTCACTTTATTAGGGACACCTTGCTAGTACCAGGTTGGACCCCCTTTTGCCTTCAGAACTGCCTTAATTCTTCTTGGCATAGACTCAACAAGGTGTTGGAAACATTCCTCAGAGATTTTGGTCCATATTGACATGATAGCATCAGGCAGTTGCTACAGATTTGTCGGCTGCACATCCATGATGCAAATCTCCACCACATCCCAAAGGTGCTCTATTGAAATGAGATCTGGTGATTGTGGAGGCCATTGGAGCACAGTGACCTCAAGAAACCAGTGGTGAGATGATTTGAGCTTTGTGACATGGTGAATTATCCTGCTGGAAGGAGCCATCAGATGATGGGTACACTGTAGTCCTAAAGGGATGGGCATGGTCAGCAACAATACTCAGGTAGGCCGTGGCGTTTAAATGATGATCAATTGGTATTAAGGGGCCCAAAGTCTGCTAAGAAAATATCCACCACACCATTACACCACCACCACCACCAGCCTGAACCATTGATACAAGGCAGGATGGATCCATGCTTTCATGTCGTTTACACCAAATTCTGACCCTACCATCTGAATGTCACAGCTGAAATTGAGACTCATCAGACCAGGCAATGTTTTGCCAATCTTCTATTGTCCAATTTTGGTGAACCTGTGCGAATTGTAGCCTCAGTTTAGCTGACATAAGTGTCACTCAGTGTGGTCTTCTGCTGCTATAGCCCATCTGCTTCAAAGTTCGATGCGTTGTGCATTCAGAGATGGTATTCTGCACACCTTGGTTGTAACAAGTGGTTATTTGAGTTACTGTTGCCTTTCTATCATCTCAAACCAGTCTGCCCATTTTCCTCTGACATCAACAAGGCATTTTTGTCCACACAACTGCCGCTTGCTGGATATTTTCTCATTTTTGGACCATTCTCTGTAAACCTTAGACATGATTGCACATGAAAATCCCAGTAGATCAGCAGTTTTTGAAATAATCAGACCGGCGCGTCTGGCACCAACAACCATGCCACGTTCAAAGTCACTTAAATCCCCTTTCTTCCCCATTCCGATGCTCAATGTGAACAAGCCGCAGCATTTTTGGGTGCCCGAGAGACCCATGTGCAGCATCCAGCCCTGCTGCCTGAAGCCAGGCATAATCTATCACAGGTTGAAATACTTAAATAAAAATAGTGAAGCGCTAACCCTCTAATAGTGATAAAAGCAAAAATCTGTATATAGAGAAACACAAAGAAACAACTGCTACTGTAACTGCAATAAACTTTAGCAACAGTGGTGATGACCCCCAAATCTAAATGCGAATGATGCATTCAAAAGGACATGCTAAATAACCTAAATGGCAACATAAACATATCCAATCTGTAACAGTGTAGCAGAATAAATAGAATCAAGTGTGATAGTGACACCTCCTAGTAGTGCCACTCAGTGTGTCAAATCCAAACAAATTAATAAATATGTGCAAAGCCCTTAAAATAAACACTCCTCTGTGAATGCTGTGTTCTCAGTAGGTACACAACTTGTGCCCCTCCACCGATCAATATATGCACTCACCCCCACATACATACCTATTCCAGGTTCATATGAGCCGCCCCCTTAGGGGTATATTTCCAGTGGCTGGCACCTTTCTTCCTTTTCTAGGGCAACTTGCTTCTGGTGTGCCATACTCCTCATGCAGATGGTGCTCAAAGAGTTAAAGAACCAACATAGTGCTAAACTGTATATACCCAGTATTTTATTTAAAATAATAAGTTAACACTCACATTTGTAAGTGCACTTCCTCCAGTGCACTAGAATGAATCACTTGACACATTGGGGATGCATACCCCCTTAACAGTCATCTAAATATTTGCAATGACTCAGTTCAGGGAGTTAGCAATGCACTCCCTACTGCAGCGTGATGACGTCAGACTCTGCCTCAATGCATTTCACCACTCGTCACCTCACTTCCTCAAGGACTCCTTCAGGGCTCTTTCTGCATTCAGGGCACTTGTGTCTGAACTCTTACAATCTTAAATGCCTCCCAGGCACCTCAAAAATCTGACGGCCAAACCACGCGTTTACATGTAGTCTAATTCGAATCTAAATGTATCCTTAATCGGCCTGGCTAATGCATCAAGGAAGTGACTGTATATTTAATATTTGTCATCACTTACTTTGCAATGTAGAAGTGATGAAGCGACTCTGTGAAGGCCATATACCCTCATTATCTAAAGATGTGACTTGCAATGAAAATATAAACTGAATAAAGGGTCGCCCTATATTGTTAGAGACGGAGATCAATATGACTTGTGAGAGTTGTTTGAAGGTCTTCACTAAAAGTAAACCTCGTGTGTATAGCCCTGTTATGCAAATATCGACTTTAGCTTCCATGGTGGATTCTGGACTTACTTCTTCTAGCTAACACTGTTGTCCTTTTGTCCATCAAATTGTTGGCCTCCAAGTCGATAGAAAGACGATGAGGGCTGGAAAAAGCATGCAAGAGCTCAGCCAATAAAGTTGTGTCTAGTATCCTCAAAATCTAACCAACTTGAAGATAAACTGTGGATGTGAGCAGGCACCTGCAAGGGCCTTCTCTATTAACTTGGGGCCACCATAGAAGGCGTGGTGTCCTCCAAGTTTACTTTAAAGTGGAAGTTCATCCTACAATTACCATATGAATGTGAAACAGCCATATAACAAATGTACCTTGATGCATATATCCATGCTCTGACTGGTGTCATTCAGACCCCCTTGTGCTAGCTATGTCTTTGACAACACCACAGAGGAAGCATTTCTCAGTCTGGCTTTTCAATAGCAGGACATGTAAGACATGGGGGGCAGAGGAACACCACAAGTTGTATGATGTTGCTGGTAAATGGCCGTCAGTTTCCAGTGCTAATGGCAGGACAACTGGAGTGCAGAGAGAAGCCAAACATGCTTCTATGCATTTTTTAAAGGTACATGTATTATATGGATTTCAGGTATAGTAAATGGTACTGCGCAGCCTATCAGTGAAACCCAAACATAATAAAACTGCTCCTTAATAGTATAGCTGCTTGTGTATCATCCAATGGTGGCGGAGCTAATTTCAGTGAATAATAAATAAATATCATACAAAAATAATAGTGATATACACAGGTCAATGTGATCTTTTATAAATAGTGATCAAAGAACTGTCCATTTAACCGTGTTCCGTGAACTTGTAAACAAGTGAATGAAAAAATAATTTAGCACTGTTCATAAATAATGAAATCGATGATAAATATAGTTCATAAAAATAATAATAAAAAATGGTGAAAAATAAAATTCCGTGAAGTGTCTTTATGCTTATATCCTTTTCTTAATTAAAGTGCCAAAGTGACTTGTGCTCAAATAGATGACAACACTCCGTGCTCCACTCGTGCAGAGTAAGCCTGTTTGAAGGGGAACGAATGTTGCACCCCAAAAGGGCTACTCAGCAGGTGCCACAATCCCGTTTCATGCTCACAGAACTCTCACCTCTATACATGAGAAATTACGCCTGTGTGTATATATAACACTCTTTGGAACAACACTCTCCAGGTCCGCTTATCTCCCTCGCGTTTCCTTATGCCACTCTTAAAACGTCACACTTCTCCAAGACTCCCTTATTTATCCATATAGCTCAAAGATGGGGGAAAAGACAAAGGGGCTCCATAGTGTAGTAAGTTAAAATATCCAATAGTTTATTAACCCAATATATTGTGCTTACATCAAGAAAATATTAAAACGCAAGTAAAAAGTAAACATCGGCGTCAGAGCGCCTCTCACTATGTGTTAATCCAGCCACTTCCTCCTACGCGTTACGTCACGTCACGTGACTTCATCATGTTTGGGTTTCACTGATAGGCCGCGCAGTACCATTTATTATACCTGAAATCTTTATATATATTGTGTTATATATTAGGTACAGCAGCAACCTAGTGTTTGGAGATATATACACTTCACAGTTATAGAGGTATATAGTAGCGCGAGGGCACATTCACATTTTACATGTATTATATGGCTGTTTAATGATTATAAAGTTAATCTCAGGTGAAGTTCCACTTTAAACTAAAGTCCTAGCTATTCAGTCTACTACTCAATACATTGTGTATATATGTTTTTTCTTATTTATTTATTACAGGTGCTTATATAGCGCTGTCAATTTACACAGCTCTTTTCATATCTGTTATACATTCCCATCAGTTCCTGCCCTCAAGGAGCTTACAATCTAAGGTCCCCAGCTCACATTGATATATAGGTCCAATTTAGACAGGAGCCAATTAACCTACCAGAATGTCTATGGAGTGAGAGTGAAAACCGGAGTACCCGAAGGAAACCCACGCAGGCACAGGGAGAACATGCAAACTTTGTGCAGGTAGTGTCATGTTTTTTTTTTCTTGAAACCTAAGTTCTCTATTTGAGACTTGTTAAAATCGACATTGGGGGCTTTATGCATTACACAGCTTCTCCCAGGAGTTAACTTGAAAGAACTGAGACTCAAGCTAGTAGAATTTCAAAATCAGGCAAAACACCAAATTGCCAATTTGTTTATGCTTACACATTTTTCTGGTCTGTGGAGAATACAATCACACAATTGTATGGGCTTCTGAGATTTATGACTATCTGCAAATCAGATAGAACTGCTTGGATACATTCAGGTATATGAAAAACATGTAGGATATATGAAAAGTGTGAGGTGATGTAGCCATGCTGTGAACTTTCAAAGTTCTGTAATGCAGAAAGGAAATTCCGTAAACCTTACCGCTGCCAAAATCTCTAATTTCCAGGATAAATTTAAACTTATAAACAGATGATCTAGGGAGTTCTTCCTGGCAGTGCTCAACCTTTCCAGTATGATTTGCAAAGTAGATTTTTTTTTAACCAGTGAACATCTCTCCAAGTAAACCTGTCACGTGAGGAATAGGGGGATGCCCGTGCTGACCGGCTTCTGAAAATGTTGGTTGCCTGGGTGTAATGATAAAAATGTGATCAAGAATACGTTTGTAGATCAGGAAGGTCAAAAGTCCTTATGTGTATACTTGATTTGGGTCAGCGAATCAAAGTGTTGAGGGTCAGGGTGACAACCAGGTAATGTTTTAAGGAAAAAGTCAGCAATGGCAGCAACCATATTTTTTTCATTACAGGTTTCTTTTGTGTTCTGCACATATTTATTGTAAGGGGTGTACCCTTATATTTTATGTATGGATTCTATCAGGACTTTCAGTAACAGTAACTTTACTTTTGGTAGTGCCTCCTGCCCCCAGCCCCCTTTTGACAGTCCTTTATTCACCTGCCCCTGACCCAGCCAGGTATCAATAACTAGATTGCACAGATACTTGTCAAAATATTCCCCACAGGCCCCCTTATACACTCTGCATTCCCATTTGATTCTACTATGGAGACAAGTACAAGCTCATACTCTGAGTTAACTCTTCATAGGACGATGGCAAGCGGCTGTGTGATCTAGTCAGTGATATTTTGCTGAGTTGGGCACAAGTAAGTATAAGAATGGAAAGCTGGGCTAAGAGCAAGGAGGGCAATAATTTATGTACAGTGGGGAAAATATTTATTTGATCCCCTGCAGATTTTGTAAGTTTGCCCGCTTACAAAGAACTTAAGCGTTTATAATTTTTATCATGGGTGTATTTTAAATGATAAAGACAGCATATCAACCAAAAATCCAGAAAAGAACACATGATATAACTTGTAGCATGTTTTTTCGTTACATTAAATGTTATAAATTCAGTTGCAGTTCAGTGAGCAAAATAAATATTTGATCCCCAAGCAAAACATGACTTAGTACTTAGTGGAAAAAAACCCTTGTTGGCAAGCACAGAGGTAAGAAGCTTCTTGTAGTTGGTTACCAGGTTTGCACACATCTCAGGAGGGATTTTGGTCTACTCTTTTTTACAGATCTTCTCTAAATCTTAAGGTTTCTTGGCTGTTGCATGGCAAGTCAAAGTTTCAGCTCCCTCCATATATTTTCTATAAGATTAAGGTCTGAAGACTGGCTAGGCCACTTAATGTGCTTCTTCTTGAGCCACTCCTTTGTTGCCTTGGCGGTATGTTTTGGATCATTGTCATGCTGAAGACCTATCCATGACCCATCTTTAGTGTTCTGGCTGAGGGAAGAAGGTTCTCGTCCACAATTTTACAATACATGGCCCCATCCATTGGCCCCTCAATGCGGCAAAGTCGGTCTGCACTTTTAGCAGAGAAGCAGCCCCAAAGCATAATGTTTCCACCTCCGTGCTTGACTATAGGGATGGTATTCTTAGGGTAATAGTCAGCATTTTTCTTCCTACAAACATGGTGAGTCCCCCTCCTCCAGAAGGCACATGTACAGTAATGCTAATGAACATCTAAATGATTCAGAGAAGGATTGGGAGAAAGTGCTTTGGTCAGATGAGACCAAAATTTAGCTCTTTGGCATTAACTCAACTCGCCATTGAGGTCCTCATATTACATAGTTGTAGTAAATCAAAAGTTGTTTGAGTAAGATTGTGCAAGAATGTAGTCATATTGTATAGCCTATGGTGACCCTTAATCTGTAACTGCACTTTTGGTGTATATGAAAGGTGCAGTTACACCCCAAATTCCTTTTTTGCAGTGTGTTACCATGCAATATTTTGTGCATTGTGTTAGGGCAGTCAGTTGAAATAAATGGCCTGCCAATACTCCCTACCATGGTGAAAATCAGACATGAGAAACAAAAACAAAAGGAAGGCACACCTAGTGCATTACCAGAGACACTTATTCAATAATAAAAATATAGGGGAATATTCACAAGAGTGTCAACCCCCAATGGGCCATACAATTGGAATGCAGACACGGAACATAAATAGGCTGACGCGTTTCGGGGGCGTACCACCTTCCTCAGAGCCACACTAGTTTAGGCGCCAATGCCCAATGCTTATACGAGATAATTGAGATCAAAACTTTTGCCTCTGGTAATGCACTAGGTGTGCGGGCCTTCCTTTTATTTTTGTTTCTTTGTTTGTTTTGGATCACCCCATCTAAGGAGGGCCGCCTGGTATTCGTGGCCTTTGATGTCCTCGCTGCCTTATTCCATTTGCGGGGGACCTCCTTAGCGCTGGAAGTGATCGTTGTTCTGTAAAATCAGACATGAGCCTTTTTTATACTGCTATGTGTTTCAGTGCACTAAAACACAGGCACATTGCCTTAATGCATTTTGATATTGTTCAAAATGAATGGCACTGTAACACAGAACCCATGCTATGTACATTACCTTGAGTTGCAATGCTTTAGTGTAAATGGGTCCTTAGAGAATTAGTGTAGAGGCAAAGTGAACATGTGTGCATGGAAATAAAAATTCCTGCTTATTTCTGCAGCCCTCGTTCTCTAATTGATTACAGCACTGTGCATTGTGCCATACACTTTATTACAGGGCCCTGAATTGGTAGATTAGACCTGCTTGTCTGTATGATCATCATTCTGGCATTAAATGTGTTTGCCCTTTTACAGCTCAGCCAAATCATGAAGCATATTTTGCGTGACAGCTGTCTCAGTTTCCTTCTTTATAGGCATCTAGAATATCCTCATTTCACCTATTATTTTATATTTATGCTTGGCCATATATTTTAGACAGATATTACTGGCTACAAAGAGATGTGCCCCAACTGCAACAGCTTGTTTAACGTAGAATAAATTATTTTCATGGTCATCCATTGTATTTTACTTCTTATGTGATTTATTAGTGCTGTGTGTTATCAGGCATCATACAGTAGTAGATGGGGGAAAAAATGATCATTGATCTTTTTTTATATTTGCGTTATCAACAAAAAAATAGTATACAATTATATCTTTAAAAAGAAAGGGGTACTTTTTGTAGGAAGTAGATACTAGTTGGCTTTTCAGTAAAGAAAAATGCAATGTGAATAGTGAATGAGGGGAAGTACTGCTGTGTGTTAAAATAACAAAAGACATTGATGGTAATATAGTTAATGGCTAAATGAATAGAAATCATAGCAGGCTTTGAAGGCACATGGCTCATTGTTTGGCATCCTTAGGTTCAACTCACAAAGCTAAGACACCAGGATAAGGATACTTATTTTGTGACAGTTTTTTTCAGTTATCAAAATGATAGTCAGTGTCACATGGCAAAAATAAACATCCTTATCCTTGCTTTGTGAATTGATCCTTTTGTCAGAGGCCTTGGGAACTAAACGCAACATACATATTTTAGTAAATTCTCTTATAAATACCTCAAAGTTACACATGGTAATAAACATAATAACTGAAATGATTATTTTCCTACCATGTAGCTACAAGTGTGGTCTGTAATCTCCCATTCATTTCTTCTTTGCTATACACTGCTAGAGATGATGGGAGGAGTTCAGCAGAGCAGAGGTCAGATGTCATTTCCTTTCAGTGATGTGGCTTGTCTCTCCAACAGACCTCCAGCTTTCTATGATGCTCAGTCTATTTTACATAACACACACCCATCTGCCAATCAATAGCTGGGTGTGTGCTATGTAAAACAGCATTACAGTTTCATTTCCACACAGATCTGTCTATTAATCTGTGTGCTTCTCCCTGCCTGCTCTCCTCTAATAATTTGTAAACTGGCAAAAGAAAATCCAACATAGGAGCTGGCTGAATATGTAGAGCAGTGGGCGGGCAAAGGCGAGATATAGGTGAGAGTGGGCGGAGCTTCACATGCCAATTGTGGGCAGGGCCTAATCAGGACTAGTATGTAGAATGAATGGCTGATATTTCCATGGATATAGGAGCTCCTCCCTCAGTGATGTCAGAACGTTTCTGCAGAGAGAGATAGGCAAAATGGGGACAATATGTGTGCTGTTCAACACAGGCAAAATTCAAAAACCAGGAAGTAAAGTTGTCACCTCACTAAAGGAAGTGCACATGAGAGCTGGGGACAAGGTAGAGATCTCACCATCCTTACTTCATTTTGCAAAGCAATCAGTGACATGTTTAACAGACTGTATAGATACATAACATATTGATTTCTTCATTTTGACCATAGTTCTACTTTAAAGCTTGCCATGCTTTACAATACTAGCCTTTAGGGTTCATTCACAAGGCCAATTAGCACCTTGCATCACCAAGAATCAGCCTATTTCTATGTCCAGTATTTGCAACTGCTTGTGATCATTTGTAGTGGTTACATGTACCTAGGTACAGATGAGCATCTTAGGACACACATTGAATGTGTCCAGGGCCACTCATGTGCTCCACATAGGCAGGTTGCTGACTTTTTGTTATTTAGACAGTTGGCTAGCCCAGGCTGGGGAAGGGGTTAATGTTTTGCACCTCTGTTGCCAGACTTTTTGGCCCCAACCTATCTGGTTTGTGATATAAATAAGAGGGGAGGCTAGGTCCCAGGGTTTCAGCCCACTCAGGGAGATTCTGTGATTGTTGTGGAGCACCAAAGAGGGGACTACTGCACCCAGCAGTTTTTCAAAAGGTGCCAAGTGTCCAGAGAACAGCCAAGGCTGAGATATGCCTGGGCAGTCTACTTGAGTCAGTTAGGGAACGTTGTATTGTATTGTTCATGTTGGACTGTACCACAAAATGTTCAAATAAAGTTGCATCAACTGTTCCAAACCTGGTCTGAAGTCATTTAAAGGGATGCTTGGAGGTTCCTGGTGTATGAATGAATGCAGTATGAAACCCAAAATCAAACATTATTTTGATTGCAACTTAACAATTCTTAGATGTGATGACTGCACTCATTTTCTTTTTTGGACTTTCTTCTATTTTCAGCTGGTGATCCAACCAGTACGTCTGTTAGTTTTCAAAAGAGCACACTCTCTTGCAGTTACAGGGATGAGACAAACCATCATTTACCACTGGCAGATGTACTTACAATTATCAGCTTTTATTTACTTACATTAAACCTTTATCCAAAAAGGAAAAGAAAATGTTGTAACTGCTGTTGCTGCTGTAAAGTGTGAGCTGGAGTTTGAATTCAATTTCTTAGTATATCTAAATCAGCTAATACATCTAGCACCCCAATCCTCTTTAATAAAGGGGGTGTGTTACTGGCCAGGTCCCTAGTTAAAAACACAGGGGGGAAAGCCTAGAAAAAGTAAACTAATGAAGGCACCATATTTTATGATTGATAAGCTGCAATATTTTACATTTTTGGTTTGAGCTTTAAGGTGGCAAAGAAGGGTGCTTCAATTAATATGTTTTCTGATAGATGGTCATTTATTTGCCCAACCATTATGTCACTACCCATAAATTTATGTTGCCCATTTATATTTTATATATTTATCTCACTCTGCCAGAGGACATATATTAATAGCATGAGCAAAATTTAATTCTATCTTTACATAAATCCCTCTCCTGAAACTGGAAAATAGGTCACAAACTGTCTGGGTGTGCTATAGACGGATGAGACAATGACCCAGCTGAAAGCGAAGTCATGTGACCGTCCGGCTGTTGTGTTGCGCACACAGACAAATGAAGTGGAGGATTACTCTGTATGCTGCTGATGAAAGGCAGGGATGGTCATACACTATTCATATGAAGGCTCCTCTTTTCATATTTCACCTTGTTATATCAAAGCATTATCCCCCGCCATACATATACATTGATGACACACTACACACTGGCAGAAGCCCAGCACCAATTTGGCCATCTGAAATTACCTAAAGGAACATCCCAGCTGGATCACAATGTATTCTTATATGTTGGTGAGAAAAATACATTAAAACCAGCACGAATCAATCTTCACAGATATAGGTGAAGGTTCCTTCAACAATACGTTATATTATATTCTCTGCTTCTGTTCTGGTAATGCTCCAGCAGAGACACGATTGCCATGCCTTCACACTACCGCGTACCTATCATCTATGATATCAAGTACCATCATTTACAGCCGGCGTGACATATAACGCTTTTCCTACGCCTAAGAGAGTATCAAGTGTTGCATTTTAACCAAAATGAATATTTTATTATTTAAGTAAATCATTTAAGTATTTTACTTATTTATGTTGAGATTCAGAGATATTCCTCAGCACTTTATATAGAGCAGTGAATCTTTTAATATACGTCTGACCATAGAGTTTGTAAATTCCTCACAAATTCAATGGTTGGAACAAAAAATGCAGTGAAAGGCATCTGGGTTTGTACTGTCACACCCCACCAATCAGATTAAGCCATTTCAGCACAAGAATGGTTAAAGCTGATCTCCTGGCACAAAAAATAATTGAAAGGGTAACTCCACTTTCGTGGGGAAAAAAATTATAATATAGCATGTACAATTGTGATACAAGTCATATTGTAATTGAATGTTATTAAAAATCACTGTTCCTTTTCAATCTGCAGCCCCTGTAATTTTCTGAGAATGCATTGCAATATGGCTACCTGGAGTTGTTCTGTACACAGAATGTGTACTGACCACTCCCCAGAAACATCATTTCCTGCTTGTGTGATTGGCTCACCAATTTTCCCACATGTCTGCCTAAGATACAAGTCAGATTTCAAGCATTCCCTGCAACAAAAATGTCATTTTTGGAGAGATACTTCCAATAGGAACACGTCTAAAGGGATGCAGACCCAGCAGATGTCCTCATTAGTGCCCCGCAGCTGCCACAGCTGACCTATAATTATGAAACCACTCCCATTAGACTCACTCAGGCTCAGAGGCACAGAGGAACAAACAGTGATTTCTTCAGAATAACAAGAGGTAGGAATCTGCAACAAAGGTTGTTATAATCCTTGCAATGTACAGAGATCACCCAAAAGTGGAGTTACGCTTTAAATATATTTCTAAATAGCCTCAAAGGATAAAAATCTACTTTCCGTACATCAAATACCTTGGAAAACCTGGTTATTACATAGTAAAGGTAGCAGTGACATCATCACAGTATTGCATGCATAGCCCGTGCAGAAAGCAGAGCTGTGGGAGGGACCCAGTAGGCTCCACCTACTACAGGCTACTTACAGAAAACTATGGGAAGGGGTGGATACAGGACCAGTCACTCTGCATAAGGAGAGAGAGCAGCAGTGACTGGTCTTTATTACAGTGCGCTCCTGCACAGAGGGAAAGTTTCACATTAGATTACTGCACAGATGTGGAATTAATACATAAAGCACACCGAGATTCAGCCCTCCAAGCTGAATATCAAGCCATAATTTTAGGCCCCTTTCACATGGCCGTTGTCATCCGATCCGCCCCCCAGACGGATGGAAAATAGGGTTTTCATCCATTGGACATTACAGAGCACAGAGCGGAATGGAGAGCGGGGGGTGTCAGCGCACATGTCACCGCTGACATCCGTCACTCCATAGAGAATGGGGCATCCATTCAGGTCCGCTTGAAAAACGGACAGGAGGACCTGAACGGAATGCCCGTGTGAAAGGGGCCTTAGAGTTTTAGAAGGCTCAGAAATCCTACCAGATTTCACCGCTATCCGGGGCTCCCTTGACTACAACGTTTTACTAGACAGGAAGTGAGGGAGTCTCTGTGGCAATGGCCATATCTGCTTTGAATTGCACTCTTCAGCCCACGGTGAAATCCTTAGATTCCCTCATTCACGCTAAGCTGCATGGATAGAGGAACATTAGTTTCCACCCATGGTTTTTAGCAGCTGTTGCTCAATACCTGAACAGTGCTTTCATCTGATTGGATGCAAACGTTGTTCAGCCAAGGATTTTCAGACCAGATCCTTTAACAAAAATCGTGTAGTGCTATCCCTGAGGGAGCCGCTGGAATTCTGACCTATTTCCCTCACACAGCACCCACAGCCAGGCAGAAGACATTTTCCACACACTTCATTTGGCTCAAGAAACAGTCTATGGGTTTTGGTTTATGGTGTTTATTTTGGGAACAAAAAACTTGGGTAGAAATTGGGGGTACATGGGAAGCCCCAAAACTGAAGAAAGTTGTGAACTCCAAACAAATGAATGAGTAACTGCTAAAGTCCCTGGCTGCTAAAGTCCAACTGAAATATACTGCACACCAGTGGAAGTAAAGGTACAGCTGAAATAAAGATAAAGTTGCAGAAAGACAATGTTGAAGAGTCAGCTGCTGGTTGTATTGTACAGCACCTGGCTGCTCTAGACCCAAAGTAGAGATTTTGGGGTGCTCCTGGCTGTCTTGCACTGCACTAAAATGCCCCCTAGGTCCCAGACATGTGCAGTATTGCATTACACTGTTCTCTCTGTTGCCTTGGGTATGATGGCTGGTGTGTACCCACTCTGTCCCTTTAAGTAGCTCCTAGAATCCAGAAAGCTGCAGCACTGGCCTCTCTGCTGAACAGGCTGCTTCAGGCTTGGCTTGAAGTCTGTAGCTATGGTCGAGAGTATGGCTGAGTGATGTCCTGGGGTTTTCCTTCTCTCTCTCTTCTTGATCTCTCTCTTATGCCCCAAGGTGGGAGGGGGAGGGCTTACAGACCCCCAGCACAGCTGGCTGGACCCTGGACTCTGCTCCTAGACTGCCAGGCGTCTGAATATTTATGGGTTATCTCCCCACCTTCTGGGCCCACCTCCCCAGGGATTGGTGGAAATTCCATTAATATTCAGGCTGCAGCCTCTGTCCCTCCACCAACTATGTTAGGGAAATATCCAGAGAGTTCCAGAAGACAGGGGGAGGTAACAGAGCCACAGCCACAGCCCTAACACAATTAACTCTTGCTCCTCTGCCTACAGGGGAGCCAAACAAAATATAACTACACTAGCAACAGTGAGGGTGCTACAGTTGATTGTAAAATCATCTTTTATTGAGTGGGGGGAGGGGGCATGCCAACGGGGGGGGGGGGGGTTGGATAATCAGATTTGTATTTTTGCAGGACTTTGTAGCCAGAAACTGTCATAAATATCCTGCGTAATATATCCATATCCTGCGTAAAGTCTATAAGGGGTTTATGTTAACACATGTCAAGAGCTTGCGTTCACATCCATATAAACATTTGTAAAATTCTTCTTCCATTAATTTTTTTAGCCAAGAATTACATTTATGCATGAATGCATATATACATGTATGCTAGTAGATATGCTTGTAGGCACTAGCAGGTTGCCTATATCAGCCTAGTTAGGTGCTGCCCCGGCCAGGATGGCTATAGTAACTATTTTTCCTGGGTCTTTCCAACCCACTGGGGTCCAGATCCAGGAGCCGTCACTGCTCCTGGCTGTTCATTGCTCTTTTTCGTGGTTACCATTGTCGGAGTCCGCCCTGCTAGCCTGCTGAATTATGCAGAGTCCAGAGTGTCTGCTAATGAACATCTGGCTTCAAGAGCCTTCTGCAGCCTAGGGGGATTGCTGAGACCTGCTGTCTGCCCTGAAGATGCCAGTCCTGAATACTACCATCATGGAGTCAACCAGTTATGAACTCTTACCTGTGCAGGTATGCTGGGGTAGCTACAAGCCTAGGTTCGTGATTAGTTTAGGGAAAGACTGTTGCCTTTGTTCTACTGTCATGCCACATTATTTAATTAAAGCTTTTGAAACACTGTCCTTGCCTTGTCTGAAGTTAGTAAAGGGGTACGATGCAAGTAACCGGGACACATAGTCTACTTAGTTGCCAACATTGTCAAATTTATAGGGACACTTTTTTTTGCAGTAAGCGGGTGTTATTATAATTAGGGGGTGGGGCATTCATTTGTAGGTGTGTCATAGCGAAGGGGAAAAAGTAGGCCCAGATCCTACACCACAATAGTAATATGTGTATTCCAGAAAGTTTACCAATCAGCAGATAAAGATACTCCAAACACCTGGTGTTATCACTTCAATCATCCAGGCACCATGGTTGGAATGGTGTCAGGATGATAGAAGCTCATTATTTCTTCTCCTATTATTTCTTTCCTGTGTTCCCAGGGGGGCGGTGGTCCCTGTGTCCCCAGGGGATGGTGGTCCCTGTGTTTCCCCCAGGGGGGAGATGGTGGCCCTTGTGTCCCTGGGGGGATGGTGGTCCCTTTGTCCCCGGGGGGGTGGTGGTCCCTGTGTCCCCGAGGGGGGGATCTGGTGTGCCACCCGGGCTCCGCCTCTTGTTTCTTCCTTGGTCCACGAGTAGGTCTTCTTCATAATGGTGGCAGAGACATTCTAAGTGCCGGCCGCGAACCTCTGAAACATTAAGGCCGGGAAAAAGGTCTAAATCCCGGAAATGTCCCAGGAAATTAGGGACTGTTGGCAAGTATGAGTCTACAATTCGGGTCAGTTAAACACATTGGGGTTTGAAGACACAAGTGGTTACCAGGGGTAATGAAGGTTTCACCAGCAACCTATAGTAAGTGCGTGTCTGTGGCAGGTGGGATAGCCTCTTGCAGGAGGAGTTATTGTCAGCACTCTTTCCATGAGCAGTTCGTCTCCCATATCAATGGGAGCTGATCAGCGCTGCAGAGGTTCTCAGACTGGGCATAGGTACGGAAGAGGAAGAGTTAAGTGAGTGCATGCATGGAGTCCATGCTAGGTACATGGCAGGACCCCATTCCATTACTGCGAAGGTAATGGAGATATGATGGACAGGTGGAGAGGGCATTGGCTATGTGTGTCCCTCCTAAATGCAACAGTGATGGTAGTGGTGTCTTTTAACAGAATAGGGTTAACTAGAGTTTAGTTATCTGTTCAAGTAAATGAGCAAGCTCAGAAAAACCCACCCCGGGGTAGGCCTCTCACGTGACCCACACTTGGCACCCAATGAGGAGGAGAACATGCAGGAGGTACCACCCACCTAGCACCTACATGTTTATATGCTTTTAGATGTGTACATACATAAATTACCAACCATGGATGCAAGCTTTTCTGGTTTAGTTTTACAGATATGAACCCAATGTAATTTTACTGATCTTTTTGAATTGTCTGATAAGGGTTAATTTACTAAAACTGTAGAGTACACAATCTGGTGCAGCTGTGCATGGTAGCCAATCGGCTTCTAACTTCAACTTGTTTAATTAAGCTTTGACAAAAATAAACTGGAAGCTGATTCTGGTTTATATACAGAGCTGCACCAGATTTTGCAATCTCCAGCTTTAGTAAATCAACCCCATAGAAACGAATGCATTGTGTTCAAATCCATAAACACCATATTGATAAAGACATTGCCTTTTTGCAGCAGTGTACTATGCTGCATGTACTGCTCATCAGCTCAACTCAGATTTCTCCATGTTACCAGTTATGTACTATTGCAACTCGAATGTGATTAAGAACTCCCTAACAACAATAATAAGTATTAATAGTACAATAAAAACAAAATTAATGAAAGCTTTTATTGGTGTAATTAGCGCATTAAATTAAACCTACAATATTGTAATCTAGAGATATTTTATGTGAGGAAGACCGATAAATACCTGCACTACACCAAGCAAGTCACTGGAGTGCATCCAGCTAGAACAGGTGCAAGTAATGGGGTGTATCCTGGCTGCTGCTTTGTACATATTGTCTGAAAAGAAGAGTCATTAGCATCTCTTGTGTCCTGTACTGTATGATCCTGGCTTCTTTATATGTTTAAATCCTGCCTTTTGTGCATGCAGAGCAAACCTAAGTACAAATAGCAATAGTTTCATGGGAACAATTTGCAGCTGCAGGCCACAGCATATCTTCGCCAAATATACAACAAAAATAGAAACCATTATTCTATAGGCCCATTCACAGAGGTTGGCTCGAAATGGACTAATGCATTTTAAGAACCTCAGGACTTCCCAACTCAAGTATGCCACACAATGGTATATGTTTGTGTACCTTATTGTGTTGTAGTGTTCACTTAATACATCTAAGTACTGAAACATTTTACTTAGTTTTTTTTTTTTACTAGAGATAAATGAAAAAGGAAGGAACTTTTTTATTATTTAAGAGCTGCACTGCCTTGCGGGCAACCAATTGATATAAAAGTTCATCTAAAACTGCTTTTTAGAAGCAATGTGCTCCAGGTCCATTTAGACACTGCCTTGGTAATGGTATTCTTGTAAAAGTGAGTCTGATAGCATTGTACATTAGTCTATCCTTATAATCCGGTGATGCTCGGCTTGGCATAAAGGCTGGCAAAAACCACTTCCATTCTGTCTCCATTGTCTGTTAATGAAAAGGTATAGCGTAGCTTCAGTGAGAAAGTATGTTAAAACTGAACTCCAGGATTTATATATTTTTGCATAAATACATTGGTCCAGCTTTGCTCAATGTAAGTATGCATATACTCTGCACACTGAACACAGGGGTCACTTGCTTGGCATCTTCATTATTCGTAGACTACCTTGTATTTTTGAATATAGAGTGTTCTCTGACTAGATGAGGTAGAGATCACAATGTCATTGCCCCTCCTGTCTACCTCCTCCAATCAGAGAACGCTTTATAGTCATCGAAAAAAGACATTCAGAGGCTTTTTCATCCGAATCCGATAGGTGTCCCAGGAGCAAATAGTGCTTCTCATTGGTCAGCACAGTCATGCAGTCACATGTACCAATTACTGCTTGCCATTGCAAAAATTATGATGGATACTCACACTATATTGGGGTATACGGACTGCTACAGAGGCATTATAAGATATCACAAATAGAGTTGAGCGAACCTCTGGAAGTTCGGGTTCTGCTGGTCCGTCCGAACTTCGGGACAAAGTCCGGGTCCGGGTCCGGACGGAACCCGAACGATCGCACGGTGAAACAGGGCTTCAAGCCTGCCTGGTCGTCTTGGGCTTGAAGGTCTCCAAGCGAGTTGAGATAAACACTATAGAATATTACGGAGACATCGTCAGGCATATGGGGTTATATCACACTCATAGGTAGTATTAAAAACGTTACCGTTCGTCATTAACCATGTACACTGACGTACTGACACGACTGGTTACTCTTCGTGATAAACGAGGACCCTGTGGATAGCCTAAGCCTACTTTTTCGGAGACTTACAGAAAAAAGCTACTGATATTTCGCAAGAGACTAACCTCCTCCATCTGTCCTCCCCGTTACTGTAACACTAGA
>BLSH010148152.1:785524-805614 GCA_018402905.1 Glandirana rugosa
CAGCACAGACAGCAGTAGTAAAGTAATCTATCTCAGGATGCAGGATCAGGTCTTAAAATGTCTCAAATCTGTCCCTCACGCAGTCAGCTACCTTTCCCTACACTAACCCAAGGAGCATGTGACTGCAGCACTGTGACTCCAGCTTATAAAGAGGCTGGGTCACATGATGCACCGGCCAATCACAGCCATGCCATTAGTAGGCATGGCTGTGATGGCTTCTAAGGGCAAACCAGTGAAACACTTGTTGATTGGCTGCCCTGCAGCTTCTCAACACGTGGAGTAAAATAGCAGAACCCCCGGACCGAACCCGAACGATTTTTGAAATGTCCGGGTCCGGGTCCGTGCCACGGACACCCGAAAGTTCGGTACGGACCCGAACGTTACAGTCCGGGTTCGCTCAACACTAATCACAAATGCTAAGTGCAGATGGGTACAAGATATTTGGAGTTAGTTTACCTTTTCATTTTTTGTAAAAAGATTAACTTAACGATTAACATTTATTAGGCTACTAAAAGGGGTAATTTGTGACTCTCTATACCAGCCTTTCTCAAACTTTTTACCCAAGAGGAAGAACCTTTGAAATATATTTTTAGGTTTCAGGGAACCCCTGGTAAAAATAGTCCATCGGGGGTCATTAGGAAAATACTCCTTACAGACAGCTAAAAAGATCACTGGTGCCATACTATAGGTGACGATGGACCTGGAACCATGCAGGCACCATTAGGTGGGTGGTCAAACAGCCACAGCTCAGGGAACCATTAGCAACCTCTGGAGGATTTCTAGGGTTCCATTGATCCTTGGTTGAGAATGGCTGCTCTATACTGAAGAATCTATGACCATATGAAATGCATTAAAAAGACTAAGGCTGACCATAGACAGGTTGCACGAAAGGAAATCACTCACCGACTGTGTTGATAGGGGAATTCCTCACATAGAGCCATTGTGTTCTCCTGGCGGGGTAAGCCATCCCCATATAACAACCGCTAGCAATATTTGCATGTAAAGTCCAACAGGCTGGTTGTACCCAAGTTGATTGATTGATCAACTTGGGTACATTCAGCCTTCCCATACATGGTTCAAATCTCGGCTGGTTCCTGCTGAACCAGCCAAGATTCCAACCGTCTATGGCCGGCGTAAGACAAGGTGCCCATGTGTGCTTTCATACATGTTCAGATTAGGCCATCAATTTCTATGTTCATTGGCTATGACCTGTCCCAACCTGCTACAGCTTGTGCTCTCCTGTCTTCCACACCTCACCACTGGCCCATTACTAGGAAGGGTAAATTCATTAGCCAACAGTTAGCAGTAATAGGTTGGAAGAAGTGGAATATTGCCAGTGAGCACAAAAGCTGTTGCTGTTTACGTCTTGGAGCATTCTAGCAAACAGGCATAATGTGCCATAAATCACAAAGCACCTGGAATTGCTTCCCTCATATAGAAGGCTGTTTTATATGATTAATATGGTAACAAATTTGCTTCAAATGCAATCAAGAAAACAGAACAGAATTCATCTCTATCTATCTATCTATCTATCTATCTATCTATCTATCTATCTATCTATTTATCTATCTATCTATCTATCTATCCATCTTTCCAACTATCTATCATAACAAAACACAATGGGGGAATCAGCAAAGAGTGGTGCTAGCATACTGCTTGCACCACTCTTCTAAACTTAGGAAACAGAGCAGATTCTGGTCCTGACTACCAAAAGGAGCACAGAATCCCGTGTTAATTAGGAGCAATCAATTCTCTGTTCTATGCTGTGTCTTATTTCTTAGTTATTGTGGCACATGCCACAAACACCAGTTTTTACCAGAATAAAGGAAAATTATAAAACTGGAGAAGCCAGAATCTGGAGCAGCAGCTGTGCATGGCAACCAAACAGCTTTTATCTTGCATTTACAAAGCTTAACTGCTCCAGATTCTGTCTGCTTCAGTTCCACTCTTTGTACTTTTTGCTACACTGTAAAATCAGAACAAACCCACCAGAGCAGGATATATAAATATTCAGGTCTGGTATGGTTTGGTTTGACATTTGTCAGTGTGAAATGGCCGCGTTAGCTGCGGTTTGTTATAGATTGAATCTTGTGCCAGCGATCTATTCTAGGTTCCTGTGCATAAATGTAGGTCTTGGTATTAGTGTGTAATCCTGGCTTTCTCAGTCCATCCCAGTGTGACGTTGTGTAAGTGGCTGAATCTCCTGGGTCTCCTGGGTTACTTTAGTATTACCGGATAAGAGTATTACTCTCTGCTTTTCAGCTGCTGCAAGAAAGGAGCTTTATCATTTGTTTTCAACATACAAAGACAAACACCACATCTGTTACATAGTTGTTCATCAAAGATAACAAAAAAATATATAAAACATGCAGAATTGTAGAAGTGCATATAATGAAGCTGACTACCAACAAAGATTCAATACAGTATAGTTTTCTTTGCTTCTTTAGTTATGTACACATGTTCCATCTCTTTTTTTGGATTGTAACATCGGCTGATACATGGGCTGAATCCCACACTAGTTTTGCTTGTTTAGGCCTATTTTATGTTAAAGCCCCAATCCATGCATAATATAAATAAATTTCCACCCGTCCTGAAAGGTTTTTGGTTCTTCTCACTTGGTGAAGCAATTCATACTTACCTATGCCCATTGTCAGGTGCCTTGCCAGCGTCATTTCCGGGAGCAGGGGGGGCCCCTAATCAAGCGCTGCTAATATCCCTAACCACTGGTCGCCTCCACTGATGTCACTCATCTTCTGAATCCTGCGAGAACCCCATTACTGGACAAGCAGTAGGAAGTGTCCATTTCATGCAGGCAGTGACAAGGACACTTGAAAAAAAAGAAAGAGAAAAAATGTGGGACCATCGTGTGACCATGGCCTTCATAAGTAAAACGGCAATTTGATTGAAGTTTTAGCCAGTGTTCAGTGAGAGGGAGGATAACATTGTCTTGGAGAGGGGCCTTAAAGTGGAACTCCAGGCAAACAGCAAAATGCATGGTTAAAATAATGGAAAATTGTATCAAATGTATACATACCATAATTTTCTTTTTTCCTGAAAAGGTGTTAAAAAAATATCCATATGTGAGAGAGGAGAGGGGTAAGAGCGAATTGATGGAAAATGGGTGGGGAGTATGAAGGTCCACTCTAATTAACCACATGGCAAAAAGAGTGTCCATAATTAATGGCACGGGATGACTATAAGCAGCAACCTATAAGGACCAATACATTCCTGTTCCTTCTGATTCTAGCCTATTTGCTTGGAATCAGTGATATCTGGCGGTGATTGATTGTCTGCTTTACATATTTGTTAGTAAATACTATCTATACTACTCAAATCTATACTACTCTTAGTACCATGTGCTGTTAGACCGTTCATGCGTTTAATTAAATTTGTTTTAAGCTTAAATTGCTGTTTAATACAATCCTCAGTGACTCAGGCGTATATTTTGGTTAGTTAGTTGGTAGCCTTGCTGTCTCTGCTGAACGGATGAACACAATATTGCTTTAAACATGCATTACTCCTTATAAGTAAATTACTTGACACATCAGTGAAACTAGATGTTTTTCATCAGGTATTGGAGAATGTTTTATAGAGTATTTCGCATTCCTGCCTTGCAGCTCTGGGTCCTAAGTTCATATTCCCACCAGGAATAAAAACTGCATCTGGAGTCTATTTTCATATTCTATTTGTTTACTCAACCATTTTTATCAATATTTTAATCAAATCTGATAAATATTAAACTTTTTCACCACCGTTTCATTTGAATTTGTGCATTGAATCGAAGATGAAAGTGACTGAATACATTGGTAAATACTTATTGTTTTCAGAAAATGATCACACAAGATCTTTTTTTCCCAAGTTAATCGTGCTTTTTTCATTAATAATTATTACTAATATAAATCTTTAACCTTTTTTTTCTGTAATTTTTGGCCCAAAACAATGGATCAGTTAGCCTTTATTGGACCCTTTAACATGAAAAATAATTGAATTGATGCAGATACATTTTCCATTGAGGATGTATCAAATAATTGCTCTCTACATACATTTTAAAGCTCCAGCTTAAGAACTCCAGGTATGATCTTAATTGCATACTCAGATTGGTCCAGCTTGGCACAATGTAATTTTGCATACAGTATCTCATACCTGAGGGGTGGAAGCTGACATTCACTGAAGTGGTAAATGCGTCCGAGTCCTGTGTCCTGAGCGGCACAATCCTTTGAGTTCTGTGCCCTACTGCACATTCACTACAGGGATCCCTTGCTTGGCCGGCCCCTATTTATAGAATGCCTTGGTTTTTTTTTAGATGAATACATTCCTTAATTGGATGGGATGGAGAAGAGGAGTGTTGACGCAGCAGTCTCCACCTTGTCCAATCAAGCTGGACCAATATAAGTATGCAACTAAGGTCATACACAGAACTCCAGTTTAAGCAGTGAAGCTGGATGGTACACTATATGGCAAAACTATGTGTACACCCCTCCAATTAAGTCCAGGTGTTTACTAAGAAGGGTGCTGTTAATGGTAAATTAAAAAGCATTTTAGACAGTTGTACACTTCTAACCTTGGGACAACAGTTTGGAGAAAACACTCTTCTGTTCCACCATGACTGTGCCTCTGTGCACAAAGCAAGTACCATAAAGACATGGTTTGACAGGTATGGTGTGCAGAGCTTAAATGGCCTGCACCAGTGGTGGCTGGTGCTCAATTTTCTTGAAGGGATGGCCCGCGGCTCCCCCAGTCAACCAGCCACATAATCCACCCCTCCTCACTGCTTGCTCGATCGATCGGTCACCGCTCCCCCGTCGTCGTTCAATAGCTCCCCCGTCGAGCCCCCACACCAGCCCAGCACTTACCCCATCCAGGTTGCGGCTCCCCCCCCCCCCCGCGTCTCCTCCCAAGTCCCGGTGGTCTCTTCTGCTCCAGACCAATCAGGAGTTAGGACTCATGGCCAATCTGGTCTCAGGACCCACTTCCTGATTGGCCGGAGGATAAACAGGAAGACATTAGCGAATATTAACTGGGCTCTGTGCCCCAAGCCCACCCTTTTTGAAGCCAATTAGAGCCTCTGGCTCTACTCATGTGCTTCAAAAAAAAAACATTGGAATCCATGCATCCGGCACCCTGCATGTAGATTAGGGGCCAGGTGCGTGGATTAGGGGGGCAGCGCCCCTGTGCCCTGCATAAGCGGCCGCCACTGGCCTGCAGAGAGCCTTGACCTCAACCCAATTAAAGAAAATAGGGATAAGTTCAAACTATTGCAAGCCAGGTCTTCTCACCTTATGTCAGTACCTAACCTCATAAATGCTCTTTTGGCTAAACGGGCAAAAATTCCTACAGACATAATCTTGTGGGTAGCCTTCTCCAAATAGTGCAGGCTGAAGGGATACCAGCTCCATAATCAGGACTACAGTTTTGGAATGGAATGTCCAACAAGCTCATATAGGTGTAATGGTCAGGCAACCACAAATGTTTAGCCATATGGTGTAGACTAGAGTTGATCGAACCTCTGGAAGTCCGGGTTCGGCAGGTTCGGCCGAACTTCCAGACAAAGACTTGACCCGAACTTTGTCCCGGACCCCGAACCCCATTGAAATCAATGGGGACCCGAACTTATGGCTCTATGCGCCTACAAGACACTTTGCCTATACAACTTGGAGATGATTTTATAACAATAATATGGCTCTCTATGCGGCTGGAATAAACTTTGCCTATACAACTTGAAGATGATTTTAGAATAATAATATGGCTCTATGCGACTGGAAGAAACTTTGCCTATACAACTTGGAGATGATTTTATAACAATAATATGGCTCTCTATGTGGCTGGAAGAAACTTTGCCTATACAACTTGGAGATGATTTTAGAACAATAATCTTTCCCTTAAAGCAACAGCTGCAACCTTTCCCTGTACAACTTGGAGATGATTTTAGAAGAATAATCTTTCTCATAAAGCAACACACTCTACCTAGTCCAGTCAGATCATTCTGTGCAGCAGGATGAGGTCTGCAATCTGTCCCTCAAAGCAGCAGTACTAGTATCTCTACCTAGTCCACAATCAGATCGTTCAGTAATGCAGGATGAGATGTTCTTTAATATCTGCAATCTGTCCCTCACAGAGCCAGCAGCATCCTTTCCCTAAACTATCCTGAGAGCATGTGACATGCAGCACGGTGACTCCAGCCCCATATAGAGGCTGGGTCACATGATGCACTGGCCAATCACAGCCATGCCATTAGTAGGCATGGCTGTGATGGCTTCTAAGGGCAAACCAGTGAAACACTTGTTGATTGGCTGCCCTTGGCAGCTATTCAACACGTGGAATAAAATACCAGAACCCCGGACCCGAACACAGACTTTTTTGAAAAGTCCGGGTTCAGGTCCGGGTCCTGGACACCCCAAAGTTCGTTACAGACCCGAACTTTACAGTCCGGGTTCGCTCAACTCTAGTGTAGACTACAGTCTTCCCTTCCTACACCATCAGAGAGTGAATGTCTCTCCACAATTCCTGAAGCCATTGTGTGTCCCTGATCCTGCAGGCTCCTGAAATAAGTGATCTGGATATCCAAGGAGGCTGCAGCAGTAAGGTCACCTCTTTCTTTCCTTAACCAGAAGAGAGGCAGGCAGCAGGCCAGAGTAAAAACAAATGTAAAACATATAAAGAAACACCACAAAAGTATTGCCTTTTTTAAAAAGCAGAGGGGTAGTGTTATAGCGGGAAAAAATTAAATTTTTACAGTGTAGGTCCAGTTTAAGAGGCCAGTGCTGTACTTCACAGGATGTACTATGGAATGCTTATCTGGATCAATCCTAAAGAAGACATTTTAGGCATACACACATACTTATTATTTATACTGTGTGAGAGTTTCTTGAAACAACCTCCATCTCAGCTCACTGTTTACATTAAACATATGTAGCTTTGGCCTAGCCGATGTCATATATATATATATATTGAGATTGCCTTGGGTTTATACGCTGTGGGTTTCGGATGGACTGGTAATCCTATTATATCGAAGAAGTTATTATAAATCTTGTCATAATGATCAGAGGTTTCGATTTACAGTTAAATAAAGTACAGTACATTAGGGAAAAAAGCGTATGTCACTTTTTTCTGAGTGAAATAAAAAAGACTGCTTAATATTTGACTTGATTTATAGGCCTGCTTTTTAGCTTATGGTTCTATGCTGTTTGAAAAAGGTGTGTGCTTTTCATGGTTTAAATCAAAGTCAGTAAATGGAGGACATTCCTGAAATCTAGAAGCCCAAGAGACGTAATCCATATCAGGCAGAGAAGTTGTATACAGGTCTATGCAATAATGTTCCAGACATTGCAGTTTTGGTAAGAAAAGAATCAAATACTCTAGCTGCATGGTCTCTGCAATATTTTTGGACTTTCCTATAGTAGTATCATGCAATACTTAAAGTGAATGTAAACCCAAAAAAAAAATGTAATTAATAATTCTGCCTGGTAGAGTATAGCATGTCATATCATCTGTGCCCAGTCTTGCCACAAAGAGTTAATCCAACTGTGAGTAATGAGCTTACCTTTTTTCAGGAAGTGAAAGTCTGACTAACAGGGAAATACACAGTCAATCCGCCCCTTGCTCTGTGAGTGACAAGCAATTTGCTTATCTCCTTCACACAGCAGAGAAAGTTTTACACATCCCCCTCCCTCCCTCCCTCCTCAATGTCTCAGTATAGAGGTGGGGGGGGGAGGCTTGTGACATCACAACTCCACCCACCAAACTCCAGCAAACACAGACACCCTCTGATTTCAGAGTTTTACAGAGCTGCTAGTGCTTACAGGAAGGACATTTGCAAGGTAGGGATAGATGCAGGAGGCTTGCATGTATATATACATTAATACTGTGTCATTAGTTTATACCGGGTGGGTGGTGGGTTTATATCCACTTTAAAGTGTACCTGTGCCTGTGCCTATGCAAATTAAAGTGTTTAGATATTCATAACAAATCGTAAAAGTGATTTAAAACAAGCCATCCCTGACCTCTATAGCTGCAAGTACTGTGAAGTAACTCATCCTCAAAGAATAAAAAAGAGACTCTAAAGTCAAGTCTGTTATTCACAGCGGGAAGGCAGACTGCCAATTTATTAAAGCCAGAGAAAATAATGAGAGAGGACCTGTGTTTTCAACACTTTTTTGTGATCTTCAAACATGAATTTCACATCTGTGCCTTTATAGCTACACAAGTGAATGAGAGCTTGGTGTAAGGGTGGTTTTCTGCTTGTTCAGAATAGGTTAAAATATTAATGTGCATTTTCTGGGTACAAGCTTATGTTAAAGTATAACCCAAGCCTCAACAAAAAAAAACCCCACTTTAATATAAAAAAGAAATAAAAAGAAAACAGGCAGCGCTACACCCAATCAACAACAAGAAAAAATGAATTAAATTAAATTAAATTAAATTAAAGTGACAAAGATGTGTAATTATATACATCAGGAGATATGCAGAGTATTTGCTGTGCCGACGTCATGTCGGCACATGGGCAGTGAAGAAAGGCCTCTGTGCTGTTCCTCCACTGCGACCGTGCTGTAACTGACGTCACGCGACTCCGGCCAGTCACAGAGCCAGAGTTGCGGCCCCAGAAGGAAGAGGGGCTGAAGATGGACGCCACCAGCACAGGAGACATCGCTGGACGTCGCTGGCTTCGTTTACAGGTAAGTGACACATAATAGGCTGCTATGGGATGCGTAATAGCCCATTATGCTTCTACATTACAGGGGAATATAGAGGAAAGTAAACCCCATCTGAGTTTACTCCCTCTTTAACTGCTTGCCCGCACGCTCACTGTGTCCGGGGAGGGCCAGGGAGCAGGTGCGGCGGAGTCGATCTCCGTCGGCCACCTGCGATGCCCCCCCCCCAGAGTGAAAGAACGGAGGTCCGTGTAAGTAAACACGGACCTCTGTTCTGTGAGAGGGGGAAGGGCTGTGATCACAGCCTTCCTCTACACGGAAGGTGTGATCACTTCCCTTCTCCTGTTAGGGCAGTCCCCCCCCCCCCCCACAGTTAGAACATGCCCAGGGAACACAGTTAACCCTTAGAGCGCCCCCTGCAGGTTAACCCCTTCACTGCCAATGGCATTTACACAGTAATCAGTGCATTTTTATAGCACTGATCGCTGTATAAATGCCAATGGTACCAAAAAAGTGTCAAAATGGTCCGACATGTCCGCTGAAATATCGCAGTACCGCTAAAAATCGCAGATCGCCGCCATTACTAGTAAAAAATTAAAAAAAAATAAAAACCCCAAAAATGAATTCTCATCATCCGTAAACGCAACCACTTTTGCGCAAACCAATCAATAAAGGCCGATTGCGATTTTTTTTATCACAAATATGAGGAAGAATATAAATCGGCCAAAACCGATGAAAATTTTTTTTTATATTTTTTTTTTTGGATTTGTATTTTAGCAAAAAGTAAGAAATTTGGGATTTTTTGCAAAATTGTCGCTCTTCTTTTGTTTATAGCGGCGATCAGAAATGACGCAGAGGGGATCAAATGCCCCCAAAAGAAAGATCTATTTGTGGGAAAAAAAGGACGCAAATTTTATTTGGGTACAACGCCACACAACCGCGCAATTGTCAGTTAAAGTGACGCAGTGCCGAATCGCAAAAAGTGCTCTGGTCCTAAAGTGTGAAATCCTTCCGGGGCTGAAGTGTTATGCCAGCAATCCTGTCACTGGTGGCAACTCTCTCTTCTTGCCGTTTATGAAAGGGAAAATAGGATCAATGACAGAGCTAATACATCTGATACTCAACTGAATGTTATTAATGCAACACATACGTGAACCATATTTAAACATAACTAACTGTATTTATTTTTGGCTGTTCAATATGACCACAGGTTCACATTTTGAAAAAAAAAAAAAAAAGATTTCTGTTGATAAGTAACCCTCATATACAAATAAATTTAGTTAAAATCAGGACAAACTTAGGATAATTAGAAACGTTATGTGCTTTGGCTGTGCCTAAGCGTTGAATCCCATCTCCTTATAAACAGCAGATAAGCACATAAGAGTTCAGTGAGAGTATATTGTGTGCATGTGTGGAACATTTCTGTTACGTGTCCAGATTCCTGCTTGTCATGAGATGTGAAGAGCTTGTTTAAAATCTGTCATGTCCTACAGCTGGATCAGCATGGGGATTTTACTGGCATAGTATAGATATAGTCTCCCCACAGCTGCAATCATTTTAATTACAAGCAGGAAACAAGTCTCAAACATTTATGTATACAAATGAGGTTCAGAACCATTGTGTGTTGTCCCTGGTTTCAGGAAGCAGGGTTCAGACAGCCTCGTTTCTTTGTGTGTAAAGATATTGGCCAGTGAATGGTTTGTTTTATGTGATAGAGGGAATCCAGCAATTTCAAACACCCCCTGGCAAATAATTCATTATGGCCTAAATTAGGAAACATCCCTCCTGTATGTTGGCGGCTAGTTTGGCATGTCTTATTCTACTGTCTAAAGCCTCGTACACACGGGACGACGATCGTATACAACAGGTCTTATGAACGACCGCTGTATGCTAAATCGATCGCTCGTATGCGCGATTAGAACAGCCGGCATACGACGGTCGTACAAGGGGAGTTGTATGAGCAGACTAGAAAACTTGGTCGTATCAATAAGCGGTCATACGACCGTTGTATCGTGTGTACAGAGCAGTTGGTACAACAAGTTTTATAGTGCAAAACATGCATGCTCCGCAGTCAGGAACGGCCGGATGCTAATTACATGTACCTGAACGTTCTTTCTGTGGTCGTACGATCGTGTAGTGCAGTCAGTATGCAATTTACATTATCCAACATACGATTTGAGGCGATCGTACATACGATTGTCGTCCCGTGTGTACGAGGCTTAAGACTCTACTGCTTGGTCACCAGTTGAACCCCCCCAAAAAACCTTAACCGTAGTTCCTATTATTTCTATAAAAAGACGACAATAATTTAGATCCAGTTGGAAGCACTGAATGCTCACAACATATGAAGTCTGAAGTTGTGTTTATTGTTAAAGATGTTCCCGGCCATTTTGTAAAGATGATTTGAATTAAGAATATAGTCTTCGTTCTTTATAATTTCACGGATACTGTACATTCTGGATAATTTTATCACATTTCAAGCTATGTGGGCTGGATGAAAAAAAAATCAAAGGTTTAATTCAAAGGAAACTCTCACTGGATGATATTCATTTCTAAGAGTCTCATTAATGACATCAGTAACGTCATGTTCACATGATCCAGCCAGACAGCAGAGCAAAAATACATTTAACCTTATTTCACCGCTTCATAGTTCTGTAACTTTATACAAACATCAATTCCCTCCAATCTTTTCCTAATCACATCTGAACATCTGATCTATTAGAGAAATCTGATATATAGACTAAATATTAAATGTGCCAAAATCAATAATAAATACTAATGCAAAAGTAATTTGAGTGTTACTAATAAAAGCAGTCAACATTCAGTCAATCTTTGGTCTTCTGTGAGTGAATCATATCTGTATTCTTAAAGAGTATATATACAGTATCTCACAAAACTGAGTACACCCCTCACATTTTTGTAAATATTTTATTATATCTTTTCATGTGACGACACTGAATAAAATTACACTTTGCTACAATGTAATGTAGTGAGTGTACAGCTTGTATAACAGTGTAAATTTGCTGTACCCTCAAAATAACTCAACACACAGCCATTAATGTCTAAACCGCTGGCAACAAAAGTGAGTACACCCCTAGGAGAAAATGTCCAAATTGGGCCCAATTAGCCATTATTCCTCCCTGGTGTCATGTGACGTGTTAGTGTTACAAGGTCTCAGGTGTGAATGTGGAGCAGGTGTGTTAAATTTGGTGTTATCGCTCTCACTCTCTCATACTGGTCACTGGAAGTTCAGCATGGCACCTCATGGCAAATAACTCTCTGAGGATCTGAAAAAAAGAATTGTTGCTCTACATAAAGATGGCCTAGCCTATAAGAAGATTGCCAAGACCCTGCAACTGAGCTGTAGCACGTGGCCAAGACCATACAGTGGTTTAACAGGACAGGTTCCACTCAGAACAGGCCTCGCCATGCTAGAACAAAGAGGTTGATTGCACATGCTCAGCGTCATATCCAGAGGTTGCCTTTAGGAAACAGACGTATGAGTGCTGCCAGCATTGCTGCAGAGGTTGAAGGGGTGGGGGGTCAGCCTGTCAGTGCTCAGACCATACGCCGCACACTGCATCAAATTGGTCTGCATGACTGTCATTCCAGAAGGAAGCCTCTTCTAAAGATGATGCACAAGAAAGCCTGCAAATAGTTTGCTGAAGACAAGCAGACTAAGGACATGGATTGCTGGAACCATGTCCTGTGGTCTGATGAGACCAAGATAAACTTATTTGGTTCAGATAGTGTCAAGTGTATGTGGCGGCAACTAGGTGAGGAGTACAAAGACAAGTGTGTCTTGCCTACATTCAAGCATGGTGGTGGGAGTGTCGTGATCTGGGGCTGCATAAGTGCTGCCAGAACTGGGGAGCTACAGTTCACTGAGGGAACAATGAATGCCAACATATACTGTGACATACTGAAGCAGAGCATGATCCCCTCCCTTCTGAGACTGGGCCGCAGGACAGTGTTCCAACATAACAACCCAAAACACACCTCCAAGATGACCACTGCCTTGCTAAAGAAGCTGAGGGTAAAGGTGATGGACAGGCCAAGCATGTTTCCAGACATGAATCCTATTGAGTATCTGTGGGGCATCCTCTAATTGAAGGTGGAGGTGCGCAAGGTCTCTAACATTCACCAACTCCATGATCATCATGGAGGAGTGGAAGAGGACTCCAGTGGCAACCTGTGCAGCTCTGGTGAACTCCATGCCCAAGAGGGTTAAGGCAGTGCTGTAAAATAATGGTGGGCACACAAAATATTGACACTTTGTCCCAATGTGGACATTTTCACTTAGGGGTGTACTCACTTTTGTTGCCAGCGGTTTAGACATTAATGGCTGTATGTTGAGTCATTTTGAGGGGACAGCAAATTTACACTGTTATACAAGCTGTACACTCACTACTTTACATTGTAGCAAAGTGTCATTTCTTCAGTTTTGTCACATGAAAAGATATAAAATATTTACAAAAAAGTTAGGGGTGTACTCACTTTTGTGAGATACTGTATATATATATATATATATATATATATATATATATTATATTCACTTTGCTTCTGTAAGTTGGTTTATTTTTGGTATTTTCACGTTAGTTAATTAGGTAGTTCATTAGTTAGTTGGTTATACCCTTGGTCTGAGCATTGCTGGGTCCCGGTATCTGCCAGTTCTCTCTCAAGGTATCAAACAGATGTATGTAGTTCCAGCAAGTTGGTCAGGCAGAAGGAGATGAAGGGCAAAACTTTGGAGTGATGGACTAGCAAAACACAGAGGGCAGATGTGACTGACGTGGTTATAGAGGAAGCAGAGATACCTAACTGGGTGCTTGGGTGCTACAGTCCTGATCTCTAGTTGACAGCCCAAGATTATAATTGTGATTCTTGCCTTAGGGCTCATGCACACAGGACATTTTTACAGTTGCTGTTAGGAGCATTTGACTTTTTTTTTTAACTGCCTCTAAAAGCCCTTCCATGTTAGCCTATGTGTCCATGCACACATAAACTGTCAGAAGCATTTGGAGGCATAAGCGTTTAGGGGCATTAGAAAAAAATGATAGCCTGTGCTTTCAGGAGCAGTAAAAACGAAAAACGCGTCCAAACGCGGCTAAATGTTTAGCAACGTTTAGTCGCGTTTGACGTTTTTATGCATTTTTACATTATAGAGAGTGTTTTTAATGAAAAAACACCCAAAAACGTTAATGCCCAAAAACGCGGCTAAACGCTAAGGTAAAAACGCGTCTAAACATTAGAAAAAAAATTAGCATTTTTAGCACTGCTGTAGCACTGGTATTTTTATAACGTCCTTTGTGCACGAGCCTTAAGATTACAGAATAGCTCACCCCAAATAAATCAAAAAATGACTGTATGAACCTTGCTATAGACATTTGGGGAAAGAAAGTACTTTGTAGCAAACTCCTGTTTCCCTCTCTTGTGTCCTTTTCTTTCCATACTCTCACTTCTTACCTCTAATTTTCCATATATTGAACCTTGAGCCAAGGGACATGCTATACCTATCTTAAGCCACACAATCTCACAGGCTACATGAGTGGATGTGACACTGTCTACTGCTTTCCCTCTTGACTGGCGTAGATGCATCCATAACAAACACGCATGGTTGACGCTCCTTGGTACAATATACTACTCTGTACCTGATATCTGTACTTTGTGTATTTCTGCCTTTTTGTAAACATTGTACACCGACTGAAACATTGAAAATAAAGAATATATGAAAAGTAAAAAAAAATAAGTAAAAAAAAAATAAAAACTAGTGTTAATGTCCAAAGACATATGCATTAGGCCCCTTTCACATGAGACAGAGCTCACAGATCCCCTGCTGATCGGAGCAGAGCGGGTAGGTGACACATCCATGCCTGCTCAGTTTCTGCAGAGCAATATGGACAGAGCCTGCACTACTCTATGGGGGGTCAGGAGAAAACGGACTGTCCATTTACACCTGACTACCTCCGATCTGCTCCACCTAAATGGAAGATGACTGAGTCCCCCTCCATTTTTATAGTAGGACCCGACTGGAACCAAAGGTAGGCCGTCTAAACAGACACACGTCTGTTTACACCCCCCCCCCCCCCCCTGTACGTAGGAATCAATAGTACTTCCGATCGGGTCTGCCTGAAGAATTGACAGGCGGACCTGATCAGAACACCCTTGTGAAAGGAGCCTTACAGTCACAGTGTTAAGCACAAGGCAATACATAGGAAATGAGTAGAAAAGCAAACATTGGATTTATTAAAGAGAAATATACTGTGCACTGCAAGTACATTTGCTCCAGAGCTTAGTAAATGGGGTATAGCTTCACTATGCAAAGAAAACTCAATCGCATGCAATATAAAAAAAAACAACATTTTTGCTTGCACATGATTGGATGATAGAAATCAGCAGTGCTTCTCATTTGAGAGCTTCCCCTCAGATCTTGCAGTGCACAGAAAATTTGCCTTTAGTAAATCAACCTCCCCGTCTCCTTATAGGAAATATGGGATTCAGGTTAACCCCATGAAAAGTGAATTACCTATTTAACTGTATGGATACATGAGTCTTTACATTGTAATAACTCAAATATTACACAATGTTTGTAACAAATGGGAAATTAAGCAGAAACATTGTAGAACCTGGATAGTTTCAAGTCAACTCTTTGCTGCACAGCAGTCAATATATTTTATGCATAGCCAAATGCATTTAGAGTTAACACAGGGGCAATACGACTTCAGGTGCGACTTTGTAGGCGATTTGAACGCAACTTCAAGACAACTTCAGTGTGACTTTGGGCGACTTACAGCGCGACTTAAAACAACCTCCATGTCAGGCGACGTTGCCTGTGGCCAATCAATAGCTCTTCTGACATCATTCCTTTTACCTGGGTAAATTCTTTTCTTTTGTTTTGTAGTAGCGTTTTTCAGCTTTTTATTAGCAAAACTATACTCTCATAAAGGCTTATGGCTCAAAAACGCTGATAATGCAGAATAGCCGCGTTTTTCATAATTTTTTGGCGTTTTTTAGCAGTTTTTGGCTTTTTTTCAGAGTTAGAACTGTTTTACAGCTGAAAAACGCCTCTCAGAACTCACTAGTTCTGGGTTTTTTTTACAGCCAAAAACGCCCCTGCCCAAAACAATTGATAACAGCCTAGCATAACATGATGGGGAGATTATTGACTGTAGGAAAAAATGTCCGAAGTCAAAAACAGCAGCTGTAAAAATGGCCAAAATGTCTACTGTGCATGAGGCATTAGGCTGGTGCTCCCCAGTCAAGCGGCCATACTGACTCCTGGCCAAGCTCCGCCCTGACTCCCAGCCAATTGGGTCTCAGGACCCGCTTCCTGATTGGCTGGGAGGAGATGCAGTAAGACATTGATGAATAATAATTTCACACAAGTTAATGGGCTCTGTGCCCCGACCCCACCCTTTTTGAAGCCAATTAGAGCCTCAGGTTCTAATCACATGCTGAAAAAAAAAATCCATGAGTCTGGCTCCCTGCATGGAGATTAGAGGCCGGGCGTATGGATTAGGGGGGGCAGCGCCCCTGCGTGCCTAATGAGCGGGGCACCTCTAATTTGTGTTTATCTGTATTTCCCTTTTTTTTTCTTGCATTATTTTTTTATTATGTTTTTCATTCTCCTTTACAGATGTAACCTTAACATCTTTACATTGAAGAAATATCAAGAATAAACATGATAAAACCATTTAACCTCCCTGGCGGTATTCCCGAGTGTGGCTCGGGGTGGAATTTCAGTACCAAGAGCGGTAACCCCGAGCCACACTCGGGATTGCATCGCTGGATCCAGGCAATGTTACTTACCTTGTCCCCTGGATCCAGCGATGTCCTCCCGTGGTGTCAGCTTGTCTCCCCGCGGCCAGATGATTCCTGTGTGCCGGGCTCCGTTCCCTGCGAGCGTCGCGTCGCACGGGGACGGAGACCGGCGGGAAATTCAAAAAGTTAAACACACACAGTACATACAGTACACTGTAATCTTATAGATTACATTACTGTATGTAAACATTTCACACCCCCTTTGTCCCTAGTGGTTTGCCCAGAGCCCTGCATGCACTTTTATATAATAAATGTCATTCTTTCTGCCTGGAAACATGAGAATGTCCATAGCAACCAAAAAGTGTCCCTTTGCGTCAAAAGTGGTTTTTGATCAGCTAGAAAACAGCGATAGTAAATAAGAATCATTTGCAGAATTGAGTGATACTGATTTTTGGGGAAATTTATCATCAGAAACTGAAAGTGACGATAGCGACAATTCTGCAACTGAGCAAATTTCTGCGTTTTTGGTTTGATTACATTATTGCATACATTTTATTACTATTATATTATTATTTTTGATAATTATTTTTAGTTATTTATTATATTATAATTTATGATTTCATTTTTCAAACTTTTTCATACCCGGGATGTCTACTAGACTCTTGTTTGGACAGATTTAAGTGAGTTATTCCTAAGAATTACAGGCCTACAATATAAAACGCCAAATTTTCATGCACAATAATTGTACCGCTTTTGGAACAAAATTCCAGACAGAATCATACCGCCAGGGAGGTTAATTATATTTTGTGTGCCTCTGCTCATGTTTGAAAAAGTCATTTTCTGTATATGGATGTGCAATGAGGATATTAGTATATAGTAAACACTACTTAGAATAAAGGCTGCTAATGTAGATTTAAGTGAGGGGTTGCAAGATACTTTAGTGTAGAATAATAATCCTACTGGCTACATTATTTGCCTTTTATTTAGAATGTAAGATGTTTGCAGCTTAGATGAATCATTACTAAAAAGAGAAGTTTTATGACCGCTTGGTCAGCTTGATCATGACTTTTAAGATCTTTGGGAAGGTTTCTAAAAAAGGTTTCTGTGCCTGTTGCACTGGAAAGATTAATCAAGAGGTCAGCCTCAGTCTTGCACTTTCCCAGGCTTTGGAGAGGGACTCCAGTACATGGCTTTAGGGAACAATTCCAAATGTTTCTGTCATTGCAGATATAGAGCTAAGGTTTCTTTGTCATCATTTCCTGTGTAGCCAATGTGATCATGAAATATCAGTAGAGTTTTGGAGCTAGTTATTAAAAAATATTCCCAGCACACCAGAAGATGCAGCTGTACAATTTTATAGAATCTGACCTAAGACTTTGCCATAGGCAATACCACGATTCCATTCACCCCATAAAGAAATACTTCCTGTGTGCAGTTAATGTCCCACTGTAGGGTGCACTGTGAATGCTTTGAATAGACCTTCTAGTCATAGTTTATCTGCCAAAATATAGCACGTTAGCATGTAAATACTATATAATTCTAAAACAAGCCTATGGCATTTATTCAATGAATTGTTATCATGATCGTGATCGTTTATATAACAGGATATATTACATATACACTCACCAGCCACTTTATTAGGTACACATTGCTAGTACCGGGTTGGAACCCCTTTTGCCTTCAGAGCTGCCTTAAATCTTCATGGCATAGATTCAAAAAGAGATTTTGGTCCATAGTGACATGATAGCATCACGCAGTTGCTGCAGATTTTCGACTGCATATCAATGATGCAAATCTCCTGTTTCACCACATCCCAAAGGTGCTCTATTGGATTGGGATTTGGTGACTGTGGAGGCCATTGGAGTGCAGTGACCTCATTGTCATGTCCAAGAAATCAGTTTGAGATGATTTGAGCTGTGTGACATGGTGCATTATCCTGCTGGAAGGAGCCATCAGAAGATGGGGACACTGTAGTCATAAAGGGATGGGCATGGTCAGCAACAATATTCAGGTAGGCTGTGGTGTTTAAATGATGCTCAGTTGGTACTAAGGGGCCCAAAGTGTGCCAAGAAAATATCCACCACACCATTACACCACCACCATCCTGAACCGTTGATACAAGGCAGGATGGATGTTGTTTATGCCAAATTCTGACCTTACCATCTGAATGTCGCAGCTGAAATCAAGACTCATCAGACCAATCAATGTTTTTCCAATCTTCTATTGTTCAATTTTGATGAGCCTGTGTGAATTGTAGTCTCAATATCCTGTTCTTTTTTTTTTTTTTCCATAATGTTTTATTGAAAGAATACAAGTTAGTACAGCAGAGATCAGTACATATTAAGTAGCAGGATGTTAGAGAGAGATTTATCTTAGTACCATTAGACATTCTTACAGCTAGTGCTATCATGCTTAACAGTGATAAAGGGATACATTACTGGTACATAGGTTATCTGTGGTCATTGTCCATTTTATGTACTGGGTGGGGCATCATATCTGGACTAGGGGGTGGGGGGGGGGGTGATGGGGGAGGGATGTACAGAGGGGTCCGTTCTCGCAGCATGGCATTATGCGAGATCTTTCAAAAGTCTGGGATCAGATGCCGGCGGTTAATAAGTTTATCATAGTGGGAATGGTTCATTTTGTTAGGTCTCGGTAGCTTTCAGATGTTTTAAAGTCGATCCAGCTAAACCAAATCTTGTGGAATATCTGCAGTTTTTCAGAGGAGATGGCTATTAATTCTTCTATGTCGAGGATTCTGTTGACTCTAGAGATCCAGTCTATGATGGTGGGCGCTCTAGTTTGTCGCCATAGGGGGGGGATGCAAGCTCTTGCGGCATTAATCAAGTGCATGGTTAAGGATTTTTTGTATGTAGGGCCCATAATGCTAGAGTGGTGTAAGAGGTATTGTTGGTGCGAGAATTCGATGGGGTACGTTGTTATTTTTTGAGTAAGTTCGTGGATTTTGCTCCAGAAGGGGATAATGACTGGGCATTCCCACCAAATGTGTAACATTGAGCCCGAATGGGCCCTACATCTCCAGCATTGATCAGAGATTGATGGATATAGTTTGTGTAAGAGTGTTGGCGTTCTATACCACTTGGTAAGAACTTTGTAATTGTGTTCTTGCATGGTAACGTCTAGGGTTCCCTTTAGTGCTGTGTCGCAAGCTCGTTCCCATTGTTCTTCTGTGAGGGGGTTTACATCGGTATGTTCCCATGCTTTCCTAATGGGGGGCCAATTGGTTTGGTTTAGCTGAGGTCAATAGGGAATATAGTGTTGCTATGAGGTGGCGTTTTGGTTGGCCGAGACAAAGATTTTCGAGGGGAGTCTTAGTTCTAGACCAGGGTACTGAGGTTAGGTTAAATTAGGACTAAAGGGCGGTCCGGACTGCTCTCTGAAACGGAGATAGGGTGGGTTGGAGTTGGGGTCTCGCTGAGTGAAGAAGGTACCTCCGTCCAACACGAGCCGACTACTGTATCAGCCCGCTGTGTTTAAGGGAGGTTAAGGCGTGACCGGTAAGGACGTTTAATGTGTGAAAGATTTATCGGATGGACTGTTCTGTCGAAAAAGATCTTGATTCTGAGGGGAGCTTTTAGAAACAGAGCCGGTTGGTTTTGCGGTGGAGTATCGTTGTGATATAAGGGATAACTGGAGTCGATTTGGTTTGGTTAACCGGGG
>BLSH010148152.1:818978-834373 GCA_018402905.1 Glandirana rugosa
AAATTAATGACATGAGCGATCGATATCACATACAACGGCATACAAAAGTAAATACTGTTGCACTGTCTAGATTGTCTTTGGCTGAGCAGCACATTTATGATATAGCTTGCTATATGTTATGTGTCCAAGCTGTGTATAGGTACATTATAAAATATCATTGAGTGTTTCAAACTTGCCTTGTTCTCCTTTAAATCATAGAGCTTGCATCTGGATAAATGCATTCATCCAATACGATTATCTGATTAGGGAAAAAGTTGACTGTTCTATGTTGAGGATGTAGTGCTTATTGAATGGAGAGAGATGTTTTTAGAAGCCCACATGTTCTGATGGATTGACACCAATTTCCTCAGTTTACCCCCACCCATGTACATTATATACATCTACAGTAATTAAAACAAGGTATACCTCCCTGCTCTGTATCGGTATAGTTGCAGTACTCCAGTCCTAACATACCCTGTCCCTCCAGCTGATAGCCCAAGCCCTGATTATGTGACAACAACTCACAGCATGGCATGTGTCTGGTTCAGGTCCTATCATAACCTATATATACTGTATAGTAATTATGTAATTAGCATAGCATGACCTACATACGGGGGTTGATTTGCTAAAACTGGAGAGTGCAAAGTCTGGTGCAGCTCTGCATAGAAACCAATCAACTTCTAGTTTTTTGGGGGTTTTTTTTCAAAGCTTAACCACTTTAGCCCCGGAAAGATTTACCCCCTTAATGACCAGAGCACTTTTTGCGATTCGGCACTGTGTCGCTTTAACTGACAATTGTGCGGTCGTGTGACATTGTACCCAAATGTAATTTGGTGTCCTTTTTTTTCCCCACAAATAGAGCTTTCTTTGTGTGGTATTTGATCACCTCTGTGTCACTTCTGATCACCGATATAAACAAAAAAAAACAGCAACAATTTTGAAAAAGAACCCAATATTTTTTACTTTAATAAATGTGAAAAATAAATAAAATAACAAATGTATTCATCAGTTTAGACCGATATATACTCTTCTACATATTTGTGGTAAAAAAAAAATCACAATTTGCATATATTGATTGGTTTGCGCAAAAGTTGCTGCGTTTAAAAACGATGAGAATTGATTCATGGCGTATTTACAATTTTTTTTTTTACTGGTAATGGCGGTGATCTGCGATTTTTATTGGGAATGCGATATTGTGGCGGACAGCTTGGACATTTTTGACATTTTTTAGGACCATTGACATTTATACAATGAGCAGAGTTACAAAAAAAAACACTGATTACTATATAAATGTCACTGGCAGGGAAGGGGTTAACCTGCAGGGATCAGTAGATCACTGTCATGCCGTCTGACATAGCCGGTTCCCCGCTTTTCTGCTGTACCAGGCGATCGCGGGTAGCCAGCCGACATCGAGTCCACCCAAGCAGCTGCCCGCTCAGGGAGCGTGTGGCGGACACGAGAGCACACTGTCAACGGACCCCTAGCAGCATGTGCACGAATCGCCGTTTATAGACATTTATTTAGAGCTGCCACTTTGTAGCAGTAAATGTACGTGAGTCGGTCGGCAACTGGTTAAAGCAATTGTAAAGGTAAAAATTTAAATTTATAAATAAATAACAAATATACTTACCTGATCTGTGCAGTGTAATTGCACAGATCAGCCGCGAACCTCCTCTTCTCGGGTCCCCCACCGGTGCTCCTTGCCCCTCCTCTCTGTCCAGTGCCCCCAGGGGAAGCCACTTCCATTGGGAGCACCTGTGCGTGCCTGCTCCAGAGACTTGGCCCCGCCCCCGCTCCACCGTCACTGGCTTTGATTGACAGCACTGGAAGCCAATGGCTCCCGGTGCCCCAGCAAAGCCAGTGAAACCCGTAAGTTATCTAGCTTCCAGGATATCTACACTTTATATCATATACTCACCTGCAACCTAGATCTGCCACTCTATGAGACTTCAGGTCTGAACATCATCTGTATATTATAGGACTAGATGACTACATAATATACTGTATACACTATACATAATGGAACTGGGGCACTACAAATCAAAGCATAGCCTAAATACACTACATATTATATGAATGGGACTACAAGCCCCAGTATGGCCTGCATACATTATATGTTAATGACTTGGAAGAGGGGGGACTATGAGTTCCAGCGAAAACTATGTATACTGTGTATTGTACCAAAGAGACTACAAGTTACAGCCCAACTATTATTTGACCTTAATAATTGTTGTCTTACTCTGAATATTATGTGAATAGTATAGAACTAGAAGTACAAGCCTGACCTGAATACACCAGAGGACTGCAAGTTCAATGATAGCCTATATGCACTCTCTATTAATTGACTTAGGAACTACAAGACCCAGAATGATCTGTATACACTGTATATCATGCAATTGGACTTTTACATTTCCCAATATGCCCAGTATATATAAGCCTAACGGCCTCCCATCTTCATGCCCCTCATAACTGACAGCCCCCTGCCAGAAATCTCAGATGTAGGTCCCTTCTTTCCTTGCTCTTCAAACCTAATATTCCTCCAGGCCACAGCATCCACTTTTGGCTCCCTGCAACGTGTCAGTGTTTGTGGGTAGTTATTTTCATTTAGGGGGAGGTAGAAAAATAGCATGATAAAGTATGTTAAGGGTGTGGGGAGATTTTTCCATCACTTTTAATAGAAATGTAATAATAATATATGGGTATTAATACAGTATTAATCATATCCAATATGTCGTAATATGACGCCAACCCACATCCCATCTGGAACTGATGACATCTCATCTACACAAATCCAGAGTGGTTGGGAGGGGGTCACACACGGTGCTGGGGGCCATGTAGATGCTGCAAAAAGCTAGGTAATGGCTTTTGCTTTTCTTTAATAATTAGCCCTTTCCAGAGATAACCGTCCACTACTAAAACTGAAAACTACCCACCCAAATCTTTGATACTAATCGACACCCACAGCTGTCCCAGACTGATAAGCACATCATAGCCTACCCCAGCCAACTTTGGGATGCCGCATCTTTCTTTCCCTAGTGCAGTGGTTCTCAACTCCGGTCCTCGGGACCCACCAACAGGCCAGATTTTAAGTATTACCTTGGGGAGATGCAGACTAGAATACTGCAATCACTGAGCAGCAAATTATATCACCTGTGATGCATTTCAGTTATCCTGCAAACCTGGCCGGTTGGGGGGTCCCGAGGACCGGAGTTGAGAACCACTGCCCTAGTTCCTGGCCACCTACATCCCTTCCTTCTAGATTTTCAATCACTCCCTCCAATGCACACAGATAGACGTCATCTCTACCAAGAATGAACTGATCATACAATATCAATTAATTTATGAAACTATGAATTAATTTATTCCAAATGTATCCAATGCACCAATACACAAAATGTTTCCACTTCTTTATTCTTTATGAACAAGCGCACATCTGCTTTGTTCTTTATAATTATGTTGATTACAACCTGGACTTTATTAACCATCTAATTGCCCCATTAATATAACAGCAAATGGGGTCCAATAAAAGACAATGAGGGAGCCAAATAACTGATTTGAGGTACATTAGCTGAAAATGCCTAGAGCAGCAGCTGACATACAGCCAAAATAATGAACCTGGCTTTTCAAATATGAGATAATAATTTGCATGCACATTTTTTTGGAAGGATATTCCTAAGTTCATGGCTATTCTCCTTGCATATTTTATACAGTAGCGGTTTCCTGCAAACAGACGCATTGATGGAGATCTTTTAAAAAGCCATATATTCTTTTCAACTTCTTCTACAATCTTTTCCCTGTATAGTGTGTAAAAATTGCATTTCTAGAAGCCATTCATGATTAATATAGTAAGATTAATATTTGGGTAATAAAAACAGTCTGTTTGTATTGTGTACCAAGAGAGATACAGAAGCTGATTTAATAAAGGGATATGGACTTTACTTAGCAATATTAATGTTCACTTAGATAAGTAAATGAAGTAAAGCTGTGTTTACATTGAATATTCAATCATGTGCAGGGAAAATTAAAAAATCAGGATTTTCGCTGCCACCTGTATGGATGATTTAATACCTTAGTCATTAAGCTAAGTGAACATTCACGTAAATTAACCCCAAAGGCTGTCATGTCACTGGCTAGTGATGTGTACGTGGCATAATGCCAATTTTAAATAGCAAAGATGCTACTGGATGTGTTGATAGACTGAGTATAAAGCCTATAAAATGGCTGCAGGGCAGACCTGAATGGTGCACTTCACTGCTGCTTTGTAAACCAATTCATAAAATATGTAAAGTGGATGCAGAAATTCTTGGACTCTATGGTAAAAATCACACGTTTTTCATATTTGTGTTACACATATTGTTATAATACATGAACTGCTAAATGACTTGCATTTCTGTGCCTGGTGTTTATGCTGGTCATGCAGTTTTGCTTTTACCAAAGGCCAATATTTCTTTAAACTCTCAAAATGAAAATGCACAATTTGTGATTTGCCAATATATGTGGAATTAATTAGGAGCCACTGAGCTGTAATGCTCCAGTTTCAAGCCGCAAATAAAATTTGCCCCAGAAATACTGGCTTTCCATCCCAGAAAATGATTATAGTTTACTTGCATTAACCTGTAAGCCTCTCTAATAGATACATCGAGGCTTAATAGGTATGAATCTTTTGACTTGCTTTCCTGGAATATATATATATGCAGAATACAAATCACATATTACAAATATAGTTGAAGTTTACAAAATTAATTAGCTTTCAGAAATATTGAAACAGAAGTAATAGATTAAAAGCAGTGAAGGGTTGCTTTTTCATGTAAACATTACAAGAATGTATTAGAACTCTGGAAGCTGTACCCAAAACGGCAAGCAGAGGGCAAAATAATTAGTTACCAGCATTGCCTCTTGGCTCCCTGCAGCAGATCTTTTTGCTATTACTGATTTACAGTGCCTAGTTCTGCATTGGGTCTTTGTGTTGGAGGCTGCCTTCTTGGTAGAAAAAAATAGCGCTTTGCTCCATGTCTGAGCTATCCCCAATGACTGGGGATCTGATAATTGGTAGAAAAATATGCAAGATGCAATGAGAGAAGTGTAGAAAGTCCAGATCCATAGAACGAGTGAAGCAAAAGCAAGGAGATGCATGTAGTTTAGATTCCTCTCCAGCACAGTAGTGGCATCACCAAATCTCACTCCATATTTCGTGACTCAAGAAGTGATAGGCAACCGTGCCTCATACACAGCAGATGCAGCTATGAGGCTATGGGTACTTGAGTGCCTAGGCACACTCTCATACCAGAAAGTGCACTGCTATATTTAAGAGAAATTCCAGACAAAAGGTACTACTTAGGCACAAACAACATTTCTACATGTGCCCTATAACACAGCAAACTTTCACTGTTCAAATTGATCTTCATTTATGTGACCTACTGTCAGTAAACACATTTAAGAACACTGAGGGTTGGTTCACACCAAGCCTACACAACAGTGTCCGATAACCTACTGTGTGATGCATTGTGTGAGATATGCAATTCGCTTCAATATTAAGGGATTCAATAAACCTAAATAGGCCCATGATAATGCAACAAATCAAACTGTAGCTTTCACAAGACTTTTTCAACACACCGAAATACAACATTGCCATGGGAATTTTGGTGTGGCTCAAGCATTTTGCTAGCATTTCAAAAGCTGCAATCCATGAAAATGTGTATAATGTGATTTGTCCAAGCCTGTCAAAAATGAATATAAAAATTATATCTATCTATATATACGTATATACAGTATTTATATATATATATATATATATATATATATATATATATATATATGTGTGTGTAGATATCTATCTTTCTATATAAATATATATATACACACACAGTGTATACATACGGTATATCATATAATGCAAAAGAACATATAGTTTTGAATACTTCTTAAATGCATACCGACTCATATCTTCTTGTGTTGTGGCCCTTTTAGTTTTAGTTTAGACTTTTCTAAAATTATGTCCTATGAAAAAGTTCAAGAGCACGTTCAGCAGTCATCTTTCTAAGTTGTACTTTGACATAATTATTTGTAAAGTAGACGTGAACTCAAAAAAGTAAAGATTTGCTATGTTATAGGGATTATTTGGAAATCTTGATTGTGCCTAATTAGTGCCTTGAAAAATCTACCTTGAATTGCTCCGAAGGTTGGATTCACACTATTGTGCAGAGTGGCTCACAGCAGGTGTCTGGTGCATCCCTGTTCACCATTTCAGGTCTGATTTTGCTTTGAATTTTTGGCTGAATTCGGACCTGAAACGGACCCCTGTGCAATTCACTCCACAGCCATCCTGGAGCTGTGTGAACCAGCTCCATAGAGAGCCGGTCACAGTCTCCTGACATGTGAATTGGATGCAGGGAAACCCACGTCCAATTCGCAATAGTGTGAACCCAGCCTGAAAAATAACAGCTGTATATCTTCAGTAAGACATGACTGTGCTGCTCATTGTTCTCCTTCCTGGAGGCTCTGACGTGAGGAAGAAAAGCCCTGCTTCTATCATGATGGCCACCTCCATACAGAGATAAAGTGCAGAGCAAGGCATGAAAAGTCAGTAACAAAGGAAACAGCTGCAGGCTGTTTCCACAGGCAATATTGGCTGACTATTGTTTTGCCATTGGCCTGCCTTTTTAGGTCACAGATTCCAGAGTTCAGTTCCACTTGAACAAAAACTGTAATATAAGCAGCAGAACTGCATTTATAAAGTGAGACACACTGAGACCATGGTGATATATCATCACTAATAGTCAAAGTATTTGCTATGTACCACAGTATACTGCACAACAGCATGTCATTCAGCTATTGCTCAGCAGCCAGTGATGAAAAGCTAAGAGGTGCCAGAAGAAAAACTCATTGGTTATGTAACAGCACAGACACAGCAAAGAGTCACAGTTTCCCTGCCAACATAAACATTTCTTACAGGTGAAACATTATGTCATATTATGGTCCTCTCATAGTGTGCTTGCATGCTCCAGCACTTTATAAGTGAATGTGCTAGTCTCCGAGGGTCGGCTTGTCTTAAAATTCCCCAGCAATTATAATTTGGAAAACTAGTACTGTATAATTTATACACTGCAAAATATTTTTGGTAAAGTGTTCATGTTTCACAATAGAATTTAAAGATGGAGAATAAAAACCTGCATATCTATAGTTCGAGCCATAATTGATGGCTAAACACTGTATCGAGTGATACTTAAATTTAGCACCATATGGTTTCAGGGACATATACCCCAAATGCAGAATTTGGAGAGGCTGGACGCCACAATTCTGCTTCAGTAGCGCCCGGAAATGCAGAGATTTGACAATGGCGAGCCAACCTGACGCGTGCATGTAGCCTTACAGTGCCATGTTCTTTGGAAAAACTGAATAGGTGGTAATTATGGTATATTTTATGAGAAAGTAAATAATACAAAAATACATTGGCACTGCTCAGTTTCTCGGTTGCTTAGCTGAAGTGTCAGCAACAATCAAATGTATTACCAATAATTTAAGAATTAAACTTTCTGAACAAAGATGTTACATAGTTGAGTCCCTATCTCTATCGTGATCTCATAGCTCAGCTACTGTAGTCACATAAGCTCCAACTGCCACTGTGTTATTTTATTTGTTACTCTGCCTATTTTATTCTATTTTCTGAAGTTGAAAGGCTATGCTAGTCATCCATTTGCAGCTTCCTTCCCATAGGGTCCCTTGTTTTGCTTCCTTTACCATTACAGTTTAGGTAGGAGTCAGCAGGGCATTCCATGCATGCATCCACATCACTATTTACCAAATCCTCATCTATTTTCCCTTCTTCCTCCATCAGTTTGGGACTGCTAAAGTATTTACCTCTAGATGGTAACCTCTTGTCAACTTGCACACTGACATCTGAACAACTGTGCACTTTCCTTGCAAGTGTTTTACTTTTGCTGATCCAGCTGCTATAATTAAGCCAGGCTACAGACAGTTTTCTTCCAGCAACTCATATCTCCTCTGTCATGAGAAAAGTGTGGGGGCTGCCATTGCAGGCCTCCTTCAAAAATGTTAGATGCCTGGCAGTGACTGACTTCAATATGTTTAAGTCTGAGTCCCTAAACAAGCTTGTTGTCGTAAATGAATGTCAGAAAATTGTCAGAAGGACTTTCCATATGTGTTTCAGGTCAGAGGCTCCGATCAAGGTGCTAAAATGACAACCAAGGAATTAGCATTCTCAAAGTATGGCAGCCTCCATTAATGTCTCATGACAGTGTTCCTTTAAAGAGACCTTGTCACCAGAAAATTAATTTCAGCAAAAATCTTCCTATAAGAGTTTATGTAATATTCATGTATTTTAGGTTTGTTATTTTCTCATGAAAGCAATTCTTATGTAGGCATCCATAAACCCCCGATACTGCTGCTGGGGGCTGCCATTTTGGAAGTGATGTCAGCAGCACCAGTATACTCAGAGCTGTCACTCAAATATTCCCCTTCACTTCTCCCTTGGCACCTAGCTAAATGGTTTTGTAGGGAGGTGAATTGAGCGGTGGATGAGCTAAGCCAGCACAGAGAGTATTAAAAAAAACTACTAGAAGAGAAGAGGGCTATGATTTTCAAGGAGGTGGAAGTGGGGGGGGGTGCTGTGCTAGGGATTTGAATCCTCCTCCTAACATTAACTTTTTTTTAATCCCTCTGCTGCTAGCATTAGTAAATAGATAGGAAGGTATATTATTTTTGCTTGCTTTAAACTTTTTTTAATTACATTAGTTGTTTTCTGGTTTCTGATCTAGGCCAAAATTATGTCATACATCCAATGTCTTCATGGGCATTTTTTTCATTCATCAGGAGGAGGGGCTTTCTCGGCTAAGCACACCTTCCTGTGTGCATGCCTGAGCTAAGAGCAGATGGATTCCACGGAATAAATGCTAAATGAATCATTTGCCCTTACGCAAGATGGCCACAGCTAGAAATGCTAGGGTGGGTGAATTTGCTGTTAATAATAAAAATGAATCAAACAACATTTTCAGTTTGTGCTGCTCAGATATAATTAGTAGTTCTAAAGGCTCAAGGTGTTTTAACTTTATGCTATCTACGCATAAAGGTAAAAAACATTCTGTGTGCAGCAGCCCCCCAATACTTATCTGAGCCCCATCACAATCCAGTGATGTGCACGAGAGCCTCAGCTCTCCGGAGACTCTTTCTCCTCATTGGCTCAGACAGCAACGGGAGCTATTGGTTCCCACTGCTGTCAATCACAGCCAGTGAGCCAATGAGGAGAGAGAGGAAGCAATGCCGAGCCGCGGCTCTGTGTGTGAATGGACATGCAGAGCAGCAGCTCAGGAGCGAGCCTTCTTGGGTGCTTGCAATGGGGCACTTGGCAGGAGGAAGGGGCCAAGAGCGCCGATGAGGGACTGGAAAAGGGGAGCACAGAGAATGTAAGTATGACAGGTTTGTTATTTTTTTTTTTTAATTTGCCTTCATTATCACTTTAATTTCTGCTTTAACACATTTAAAATGTTCACAAAACATTACATGTTTAGGTTTTATAAATGCAATATAATTTAGATCATAAGCAGCATAATAAAATCCTTATAGCCAAAGCAATGCTTTTATAAATGTCAACACATTTTGCAGTAGTCTAAATAGAAGTGGATAAGAATATAGCATTTGTGGACGTGGAGCTGATCTTGCTGTATGTTTAGTATTGCAGCTCATTGTAAAGTAAAAAAAAAAAGAACTGACAGTTTTACCTTTCAAGATCTGAAGTTGTCTGTTGAAGACACAATACAGACAGAAAATTGAAAAATCCCAGAATCAGATTTGAAGTCACTTTACCAGACGAAGTATTGAAGGAGGAACCCTGAACATCTCCTTAGAAAGTAAAGATATGCAAGGATATATGGAATCACTTCAGTACAGGCTGAACATTGATCAAGGATACAAGCCATCTGACTTCTATTTCCCGCAGTCAAGGACAACAAGGCATTATACTAAATAGCCAGTTAAATGTACTGTATAGCAATAGTAAGAATGCTAAGAGCATGTCTCCCTTTAGAAAACTATTTGCACTAGACAGATATTCTTTCTGTATTGTGTGTTAGATTTACCAGCAGTTTCTTCAATTTACCTACACAAAAAAGTCAATTTTATATATCAGTGCAGCAATACTGCATATTTTAAATCACTGACATCTAGCTTTTGTATATTTTCCAGCTTCAAAATCTTTCTCACAATTAGATCCATGGTTTTCGCCCAAGGGAAATCTGGAAAAGATTAAACCAGCATTATCTGTTAGAAAGGAAAGGAGTTAAAACTGTGCCCGACATTTATGGCTCCAGTGATGATTATCCTGCATAGTACTGAAAATAGTCATAGTTATGCCCTCATGCTTTAGAACAGGGTAGGCAGACATAAGCTCTCCAGTTGATGTGGAACTACAAGTCCTACCATGCCTCTGCCTCTGGGAGTAATGCATGTGGCTGCCAGTCTTGCAATGCTTTATAAGACTTGTAGTTCCAGAACAGCTGGAGGGCTGAAGTGTGCCTACCATTGCTCTAGAGCAGAGGTCTCCAAACTTTCTAAACAAAGGCCCAGTTTACTGTCCTTAAGACTTTAGGAGGGCCAGAGTGGCCAGTGGAAGTAGAAAATGCCCCTATGTCAGTGGGAGTAAAATTATTACATAGTGTCTGTAGTCAGTAGAAGCAGAATAGTGCCCCATCATTGGTATTAGTGTGAGGAATAGTGCCTAATTGTTTATATCATTGGGAAGAATTATGCCCCATTGCTGGTGTCAGTGGGAGGAATAGTGTCCCATCACTGGTGTCAGTGGAAAGAAAAATGCTCCATTGTTGGCATCAGTGAAAGGAATGGTTCCCCACTGTTAGTGTTAGTGGAAGGAATGGTACCCCTTGTTGGTGTCAGTGAGAGAAATAATGCCCTGAGGCCAGATAAAGGCAAGCAAAGGGCCACATTTGGCCCAAGGGCTGCAGTTTGGAGACTACTGCTCTAGAGGTAAGTGTGAGTATTTATTTCCTCTTAGTCATGCAACTTCAGGCTCACCTTCTCTTACTCCACCGCACATCACTTTTTCCTGAGATGTGGTCATACTCACTTTTATACAACAGTAAAAGTTGCAAATTAGGCTACCAAAATACATCCTGCACTCCCATTGATATATTAAAGGAGTTCCCTGTTCAGCAGTTTTGAACATAGTCACCAAGCAACTCTAAGGTTATCACTGCTCAGCACTTCTAGTTTCTTCATTTGCCCCCAATCACCTCAAGCATTTTTTTCTCCCAGGAATCCATCACTTTCATGCTTGCATAGCCCAGCCTGCTATGGAGACCAATGGGTTTTGGATGGTAGGCTGTGAAAAAAATAAAAAAATAAAAACTTTGGTTGACTTGGAACTTCAAGTTAAAGAGTCCTTAAAAAGTTAAAGAGAATGTCGCAGTAAGTTAGGTTGCCCATAGATGGGTTGTTATTTTTCATTCAGGCAGCGGGCTGATTGAAAAAAAGAAAATAAACCAATGGATTCCTCCATCCACGCAAGAAATGTGGATGGAAGAATTCTCCCTGTTGTGCTATTGTCTTCTGAAATTCTTTGATATTTGGCCAGCCCCTGCTTAACCAGCCAAACTTTCGATCCATCTATGGCCAGCTTTAGTGCTTCTCAACTATCTCACCTCTTTGTTGCAGCAGGCATTGTTGGGCTCTTAGGCACCAGTTCTCCTTGTGTAGTCTCACAATCCCCAAACATCAAATCTCACCATCATTTTCAAAGTAGAAAAATGTCTGCATTATATATCCAGGAGCATACAGAATAAGACAAAAATAAAAGTCTGGTTGACATGTTTCAGCTGTACTTGGCCTTAGTCATGGTGGTTATGACCAAAGATGGCTATGTACGTAAAGCATCAACCAGATTTTTTATATTACATGATCCTTGATATTTAATTAATTTTCTTCATTTTGGACAACATTGGTGAGTACTCTGATTTGAAGATAGTAAAACAGTTGTGAGCTCTGAATGAATCAGCAAATGTAATAATTGTCCACATTCACAGTGAACGTGAAGTTGAGTATGTACAGTAAAGTTAATAAAAGAACAGGTACAAAAAACTGAGACATTGCCCCAAATTTAAAAGGCTTCACAGTAGGCGGGGGATGAAACTTGGCAGACATCATAAAGCCCCATCCGCACAGGCCGAATGTCGGGTGGCATCTATTAAACCGGCCAATGCCACCCAACATTTAGCCCGTGTGCACTGCAGCTGGTCCGACAGAATCAGGCCGTTCCAAGGGGCATGACCGCAAACATCTGCCGACCGGCTCCTGGTCCGCGCTCACAGCCACCCCCCAGCCGCGTCAGAACACAATCGAACAGCAGGGGAGATCACTGTACTAACATCGCATTGTTAGTACAGCGGCTCTGACCTGAGCTGCCAGATTTTTTTATTCCTTCATCCTGCTGGGTTGAAGAAAATAAAAACTAGCAGTGTGCACAAGGCTTTACACCCATATTTTCCCAGGTACTGCAGGCAAATGCAAAACAAATTGTCTTATAAAACATGGACTAGGTAACTAAAATTTTTGTCTAGTCAGTTGAATTTTATTTAGCTAATGTCATTAGAGGCTTGTGACAAGGCGAGTCTTTGTAGACAGGGAGTGTACGGTATATAAGGCCTATCATTACTTATCCATCTACAAATCTGGGTTCCATCCAGGAACTGCAGCATGATAGTTATTCTGAAGATATTCCCCTGAAATGATGGTACTATGTATGGCAGAATGCTTATGTATAATTACAGCTTTTACCTCGTTGCTAAACGCTGATAAATGACTTTTAGTTCTATAGGCTGAAATGCTCATGTAAAACAATTACTGACATTTTGCTGTAGACACTAATGGTAAGCTGTGTCATTGAACCTTGTAGAACACTAGTGACCTACTACTGACCTCTACTGCACTATGGTCAATATTGCTTTGTATGAGCAACAAAACCCATTCCTTCACTTAGACAGTAGAAGGATAAGGCTAATTAAGAACCCAATTCCTGTCCTGAGGTTTGATGTCATGTACTATGTCACTGTTATGACTTTCTTAGATGACAGCTACCAGGAAATTATAAAATCTTTTGGTAATTGATAACCATTCATACATTCATTTTATGTAATTTAGATGTGAAGTAGATAGGTTCACATGGTTCCAAGCAACAGGGTGGCTTTTAATACAACACGGACTGATAGTTCAGTCCCACCTGTACATGAAATGTTTTAATTTTAGCATTCCTTGCTTAAAAAGCCAGGTGCCATCTAAAGAACATTTAAGACCTGTTGAATCAATAAAAAAAAATCAAGTGTCAGTACAGACTAACCTGTAATTTGTCTGTCAAGGCATACAGAGGGCAAATAATTATGCCTTGAACAGTGAGGTTAGAGTGACTCCATCAATACCTGTTGCTGCCTTTGGCCTAAAACAAAGATGCCATCATCACAGTACTTTGTGATTACAAAACTAGTGTGGTACATTTTTTTTGGGCACAATTAAGCCATAATTAATATGTGTACAGCAGGTAGGTCACTGGAAGACCTTGCAACTAAACCAACAATGTGTTGACAAATGTGAACTCAGAATCCTGTTCAAACCTAAGCATAGGTTTCAGAAGACACTGTTTCACTAGTAGATCCAACCATCACGAAATGTGCCTGATATCATGCATAGTTCTTCTTATCATACCACAAAGACAATAGACCTCATAATAGGGCAGTGCACATACCATTGATGATAATTTCCATGATGCGCTGGCCAAAAATAATCAGTCTTCAGATTTCAGTTTAACTGTAATCAAATCAGTAAATGATGAATTCTGATTGTATACTATACTTTGTGCATACTTTTTTGCCTTATTAATATACATGAGTTTTAAATTATATCTAAATCTTAAGCTTTTTATTTCTGTGATAGATAGGGAAACTTTAAAATTCCTATTTAGTATGTTTTACCTTATTTGTTAGCATTTTGTGTCCTATTGGTGAGAATTGCATTCAGTTCCTGGCTCCTAGACACAACCAAAGTGAGAGAAATCCCCTCTTGGACAGTTGTCACCCCAACAAATGTCCCCTCTATTCCTTTTTCAGAGGCAGCTCAAAATGTGGATTTTCCCTCTTCACAGTTCTGATACCAACGATCACCAGTACAAATAAGGGGTATGAATCTTCCCAACAGGGACACAGATAACAATAAAAACCCAACATGGTTGCAAACCCTTCCCTACTCTATCCAAAAGTTAAAATAACATTTTAGGTGACAAGTTTTTGCTATACGTTAAGGACTTTGAACCTAATACTTGGTTCCCAAATGTTATATGATATAATTTAAAATAGAGAGAATGGGAAAATGCTTAAAATGTTCCATTTAGTATTTATAATTGGCTATAATTACTTTTTGTGTATACTCTTTGCATCTATCATAAGAAGTTATTATACCCGGGCTAGCATTCCAGCAATTGCTTTATTTATTGTTGGTCAAAGTAGTTCCATGTTATCAGCTGAAGGATGTGTACAGCACTTCCATCACTGACACATGGAAAAAATAGAATTGTGATTAAAATTTAAATGGATTAGCTTGTACGCAACAAATCAATAAAACTTCACACATGAATACACTGGGTTAATTCCCATGCTGATTCCCTTAATAAGCGCATCCAGTAGAGAAAATTATCCTCAAGAAGTCCTTATACACGATTGAGTACAATGTCTTAAGTATAATAATTGTAGATGAATTAGGCATGTTAACAATAAGAGTTTCTGTTTATTATGTGCTTATTTATTGTGAGAAGTGGAGTGCCATAAATTATACATCAACTTATTTTGGCTGCCAATACTGACTTCCACATCGCTGTGTGCAATTAAATTTTGTCATGGAAAACACAAAATTAGATAAAAAGAGGATTGTATTCAGCTGAGCTAATGAAAGAGGGGTTGGGATTCGGAGGATTATAACCTCATGTTTATTTTAGCCTTAGGCTGGGTTCACACTATCCGACAAAAAAACGGACCGACTTTGATCCTACTTTGCTGTACGATTTGCGGTCCTACATAGGGTCAAAGTCGGACCGTTTGTCTGTGTTTAGGCATGGTCTGGTTTCCCGGACCATACGAGGACCTCCCCCTGGGGTACGGTCAAAAAAGAAACTTTTAAACCGCACCTCAAGGGGAAGTTCTAGGGGTCTCGTGTTTCACGGACCGTAACAGCCCTAGTTTCAGCCTAGGGACAAGTGTCTGTTTGCCAGGCTGAAACTGGGATACATCCTGGCGTTTAGCATGTCGTTTCATCCTAGTTTCAGCCAGGCAAAAAAACAGCCTATCACACTTGGGTCGGATTCCGATTTTATTTGTACTCCAATATTAGGAGGCTTAGGGTTGGGGAGA
>BLSH010148152.1:836129-846258 GCA_018402905.1 Glandirana rugosa
CCTTTCCTGGCCTGCCGGGTTGCGTGCTCGGATAAGGGTCTGGTATGGATTTTTGGGGGGACCCCACGCCGTTTTTTTCGGCATGGGGTTCCCCTTAAAATCCGTACCAGACCAAAGGGCCTGGTATGCTCCTGGAGGGGGACCCCATGCCAGTTTTTTCTTTGAAAATTTGGCGTGGAGTTCCCCTTCAAGATCCCCAGAGGACAAGTCGCATGCCAAAGTCGGATCAGTGAAGACACTGATACGACTTTGATCCGACTTCAATGCTTTTCAATGGGCTGAAGTAGGATCAAAGTCGGACAAAAGTAGTACAGGAACCTTTTTCAAAGTCGCTCCGACTTTGAAAAACACATGTCGGACTAGTTAAGACGGCTCTCATAGGGAATCATTGTTTTTGTGACGTAATGCAACTTGTGCTCTTCATGTCGGTCCGAGAATCGGACTAGTGTGAACCCAGCCTTAAGTGCAATTGTGCATTCTGGCAATGTGTATTACAAGAGCAGACCTTTTGCAATGTAAGGGCTGTCGTCACAGGACATTGGGGTCTTTATCAAGAGGAAAAGCTCAGTTCTCATAACAATACAACATGTGAAAGTATGTTAATGAAATCATAGAAGCCACACACTAGCACTGTATCCATAACTGGATCAAAGTATCCCACACTTATCTGACCTAGTTGTTTTCATTCTGTAATATAATAAAAATGTAAATGACCATCCATAAGAGGGAAATGTGTCTTTCTCCATAAATAATAGAGTTAATGTAATCAAAAGAAGATACTTCACATTTTCTGCATGTCTTTGTCTTTCTTGGAATGCAGAGCCATAAATGGTCAGGTCACATCACTGTCTTATGGTATAAGTGTAACTTTCACTCCGCATGCCAAGTATTTTCATGTAAGTCAGAATAAGCCAGGCATTTGTAAGGATCCAGCTGGATATTAGGTTTGATTGTGGTTCCCAAGTTGCCCAGACTGTCAGATATAAAGACAGTTTTGTATTGTCAATGTGAAATGAGTCTACAGGCAGAGATTTTCTTAAGACGCAGCTGAAGCAAGCTTTCCCCATGATAATTTAAACATCAGAATATTAGCTCATGTTTTGTATACCCCCTTCCTTTTTTATTGGAAAATAATAAAAAATATTGGAAAAGAAAATATTAGCTCATTATGGAGCAAACCCTGCCATGCCAATCAAAGTGAGAACATGAACAAAAAAATGTGAAATATATAGTAAATAATGGTCCAAGTGCTTTAGGTACAGTTTTTACATGTGAAAAATTCTACCTACACAACAAGTTTGAATAGAAATATTCAGGGGTTGATTTACTAAACCTGGGCAGTGCAAAATTTAGTGCAGCTGTGCATGGTAGCCAATCGACTTCTAACTTCAGATTGGTCGATTAAGCTTTGTCAATAAAACCTGGAAGTTTATTGTTTTCTATACTGCACCCAATTTTGCACTCTCCAGTTTTAGTAAATCAACCCCTAAGTGTACTGTGGGGGATTCACTCAAGTGTAGCGCCTTTCATGAACTTCAGCCCAGCCAGTGAAGTATATAGCAGGGGTTTTTGCCCACTTTTATTCAAAAGTAAAGTTCAAAAATACACAAAAGGTTATCTTTTGCAGGGGTTTTCAGTGTCACGAGAAAGCATAGAAATTTTCCAGCCTCTTGGCTCAATAATCCTTGAGCCTGTTTCTGCAACTTGGTAGTACAGGCTCCTGCCTAATTACACACAGACTCATAATACCTCTCTCAAGTGGTGGCCTGGTCAAATTGCCTCTCCTTAAGGCCAGGGCAGTGGTGGCCCACCCATAGGGGGTGCATGGGCGCCGCCCCCCAAGCTTTTCACAAAATAAAGTTGTCAATTTAAGAGCCGTTAATCAGCTGATTGCAAGCTGGGAAGCTAATTTGACAGTGTTTAGGGCATGCACGGGGCACAAACAGTGCACCCTGGACACCTCCCCCCACTCTACAGTGATTCATCTCTGACCCTTGTCCTTGTTTATTATTGGTCGGAACTGGAGGACGACTGGGTGGTGCTTTTTTGGCACTGAAGCGTCACTTCTGCTTTCTCGGCCACCACTCACTGTGCTGTGTGGAGTTGGAGTGGAGAGCAGACTGCTGCTTAGGGGATCCAGGGAGGAGACAGTGCAGAGCAGGATGAGCGCCCCCCCTACACCGGAGCTTTTGTGTGTGATCATCCCACCAGACTACACTCACTCTCTGGTAAAGGACAATGTACCAGGCATTGCAGGCAATGTCATTTGAGGCCTGACTGTTCATCCGTATGCTGCAACAGTGCAGCATCTTATGTCTGCTCATCCAGGGATCAGTGAAGGTGGAGGGAGGGTTCCCTGTTTCACCTCTGCCCCGGGACTCAACCTCGAGCATCAGCTGTTCACCCAGCAATGTGCTGGAGACATGTGCCTGCCAGGAGAAGGGGGAGGTGACCATGGGGGACCGGCTCCCTATCTGTTTTTCTGTCTGTAGGCCCTATCGTGGGTGAGCAACGGGGGGTTTGATTGGGGTCTTGTTTGCGCCCCCCCAAAAAATGAAGCACCAGCCGCCACTGGGCCAGGGTAAACACTTTCGCAGTCCTCTTCATACACACTGCTCTTGTAGCAGCTTGTCTCTTACAGGCATTCTAATTTTCCCATCTATCAGTTGGAGTTGGAGTTCCACTCTAATGTCTTCACATCACACTTTACCTGCTGATGCTAATAAAATTAATTTCACAAAAGAGTCAATTCCAATAAACAAACAGAAGACACAGCTATATAGAACCCAACTTTAAAAAGCATTGCCATGGGGCCTATGCCCCTCTGGCTTTGCATACAGTATATCTGTGCTTCATTAAACAAGGTACCTTAAAAGTTTACCAAATCTCAGACATTATTTAAAGGTGAGAAAGTAATTTGTTATGCACATTGGAAGTTCAAGGCAAGTTTATGGTGTTGAATGTGAACAGAAGCTATGAAGTTGACCTTGTGTACTGCAAAGTTGAACATGTATGGTATGAGGGGGCTTAGTATTACAGTCAGTAGCACAACCTCACTTAAAGAATTGTGTGGACGTGTAGATCTAATTTAAAGTGTACCAAGAAAGAGACAATTTTTTTAAAAAGTTTTAAATCCAATAAGAAACGGTTAGAAGCCCTGTCAGAATTTTATTGCTGTTTGCATACTTGGACTGGCCTGCTAGGGCCAAACACATTACCCCTGCACTGTTGTCATTGTAGGGAGGAGCAACTGTGCAGTTTTGGAAGTGACATACAGGCAGTATATGGGAAACCGTATCAATGGGAATAACCTCCCAAACACTTTCAAAGGGAGAGCAGGCCATAGACACTGCACAATGGAGCAGCAGCATTCAGAAGGGAGTTGTAAACAACACCTATTTTTTCAGATTCTTGACTCAGACGTAGGTGAGAGGATCAATGGAAGTGCTGAGAGCATATGAAGTAGACTCAGATCAGGAGCTAGCAAGTCATTTGATTTTGCACTGATCCTGTGGCAGATAGGTTGTATGGCTGCTTGGAGGAGGCTTGGATGAGGTGGTACATTTCTTAGAAACATAGAAAAGTGACGGTAGAAAAAGATTGAGTAGTCCATCGAGTCTGCCCCTTTTTATTTTTATTTTTTAATTTTTTTTTTTCACATTAACCTTGTTGTCTGACTATAGAGTTATGTTTATCCCAAGCATGTTTGAAGGCATTTACTGTTGACTGTCTCACAACCTCTGTTGGTAGTTTATTCCAATCATCAACCACCCTTTCAGTAAAATAATACTAATAAGATTAGTTTTGAACTTCCTCCAGTTAGTTTGAGGTCATGTCCCCGTGTTCTTGATTTTGGTTTCATATTGAAAAGACTGCCCTCCTGAACCTTATTCACCCCCTTGATGTATTTAAAGGTTTCAATCATGTCCCCCTCTCCCTTCTTTCCTCCAGACTGTACATATTAAGTTCCTGAAGTCGCTCTTGATAGGTTTTATCCCCCAGACCTTTCACCATTTTTGTTACCCGTCTCTGAACTCGTTCTATCTTATCAATATCTTTTTGTAAGTGTGGTCTCCAGAACTGGACACAGTATTCTAAGTGAGGTCTCACTAAAGATCTATATAGAGGAATCAGAACCTCTTTCCTCCTGCTGGTGATCCCTCTACTGATACATCCCAGAATTCTATTTGCTTTTCCCACTGCCTGGTCACACTGTTTGCTCATTTTGCAATCATCTGAAATAAGCACCCCCAAATATTTTTCTTCTGTAGTGCTGGCTAATACTGTACCCCCAATGCTGTTCTCTCTAAGGGGATTTCCACTCAAGCGTGAAGACTGTAGCTCACTGGGTGGATTTCAGGCTGTAAATTGCTGTGGCGTTTGCCTTAATAGTGTTAAGAAAACAGCTTGTGGGTAAGGCATATTGGTAACTGAAGTGTTACTGCTGACTAGGGCTGTGTGCTGGGGAGACTCTGGCTGTGGCACAGTAACTTAGGTGTATTTTTTTTGGAAGCAGGAACTAGGAATGCAGCATAAGTTTGTATTATGCGAGTAGGCTCAGGCAATATGGGGTTGATTACTAAAGTCAAATAGATTGTTCACTTTGCAAGGAAAATTGCACTTTTCAAGGAAAGTTACACTTTGAATGGGAACTTTCCCCAGAGCCCATTGAATGAGGTAAAGCTCTGCTGACTTCCATCGTCCAATCATGAGCAAGCAAAAATGCAGTTTTTTTTAATTTCCATTGCTTATGATTGGGTATTCTCTCCCAAGTAAAATGTCACCACATTCACTAAGTTCTGGGGAAAATTCCCATGCAAAGTGCAACTTCCTTTACAAAGTGAACAGCCTATTTACCTTTAGTAAATCAACCTCTATATTTAAGCCATGCCTAGTATTGAATAACAACATAACCACGGTTTGTATTCATCCTCTCTATTTGTCCTTGCAACCATTGTCTCCTTTAAAGAAAATTGGAATTGTAAAATCCTGAATGTTAAATTTGTCACAAAACAGAGGGAAATCTTCCAATAGGGACACCTCCTGTCATGCTGGCAGCTGTCTAAGATGGGCTTTCCCCATGTATAATAGTGACCCCCTGTCAGTTCTTGTTGTATCGTGGGAACAGGAAATGAAGAGAAATCTCCCCAACGGAGCAAAAAACAAATAAAAAATAAATAATTGACCAGGCTTTAACCTCTCCCCACTCTATCAAAAATGTAAAAAAGTTTTTTTCTTTACATACAATTTAAAATAGGCCCTGTTAAATGGTAAATGCTCAATGGCTGACTGCACAGGTGCTGTCATCAAAGTGCTTGCTGGTAACAGTGTCCTATGATAACTGTGCATTATAGTCCCTGTACCTGCTATACTTTCATTTTATTAAGAGCTGTTGCATAGGCTCCAACTCCTTAGATGGTCAGACTGCAATATTTTTCTATTTGATTAATGTTTCAATAGCATAACTGACATTATAGTCTTTAAACCTTACTATAATTTGTGGTAGTCAAAAAAGTACTATATTTTACTTATAATCAAATAATTTACCTTCACTCAGCCTGTCATACATTTCATCAGAAAAGCTCTTATTACAGGTATGTTAAAATTGCCTCAAGAGGTTAATTACCCATTTGTATGCAGACAGACTCAAAGATCTAAACACACATTTAAGATTAAAACGGTACTATAACCTAGGCTTAAAATGTCCACACTTTTCCTAATAAAATAAAGAATCCATCTAGCATGGAAAGCTGCTCTACTGCCATACCATAACAACTGAAAGTAATTTAGAACATAAACGGGTTTTCTGTCAGAAGGATTAAAAATGTGTCACCTAAAACAAAATAAGCCCTAAGGAACATAGGTAAATGCCAAGACCTATTGTTGTTCATTATAGGCCACTAATAAAATAAGGCAAGACACACACATGACATTGTTTTACTGATCTTTTGTCATTCCTTAAGGCTCTCCAATTTGCTGCTAACCTGTTTCAGCTTTTAATAATTGCTTGAGGTGATGTCTTAGTCTGTCACCTTCTGGGTTGTCCATCTGTCAGTTTTAGCTCAACATGGTTGTATTTAAGTAATAATCTCTTTACCTTCGGCACTTGCCAAAGGGCAACAGGGCCAGATGGCACCTGCACCAATTGCGTTAGTCATTGCTTTTCCAATGATGTTCTTCTGTATGCTGTGTAATTTGTATTTAGGGTATTTGTGTTTTATCTAAGTAGATATATTCTAAAATGCACCTGTACTCTGAGACCTGCAAAAATCAATAAGCACATGGATCATGATTCATAAATATGGGATTATATTAGCTCCACAGCTGAAGCACATATATGAGAATTGTATTTGCCAAAAGAACTTGTACTTTGTTTTACCCAATTGTATGATCCACGCACCCTTGATTGACAGGACATACAGATCTTATGCTGTCCTCCATAGAGACTGTACTCCGCTTGAGCAATACAGCCTATAAACGTAGACTTGCCTTAACCTGTCGTGTTGATGGGTTCAATGTACAACACCGGTCATTGCATTAAAAGACAACACTGCAAAACATGGTTGGTTTCTGCAGTTTTCTTGATCTACTTCCAGACAATCCATAAAAATCATACATCTTAGCTCTGCAGCTGGATTTAGCCTATGTGTTCAGAAAACATGCTAGGATACAAAAGATTTTACCCCTGGCTTTGTGATAGATTATGCTTCAACCACATCATGATGGTCATGGATAGGCAGGCATTTCTCCCAGGAAAGCAGGTAAGAAGGTATATTGCCTGCCCACAAATGTCCTGTCCTGTTTTAGCACTGGGACCCATCACAATACTAGATTAATGATGGTGGCCTCTCTCATGCAATGATTATGATCCTTCACCATTTTATATAGAAGAGTCAGAGACTGGGCCTGCTCACATTGGTCCACACTAAGAATTTGGGGAATTAATAACAAATGTTTGCAATTTAAGGGGGGAGAAAATGGCCCCACCTAAAAACTGTACTTCTATATTCACCAATAGTTCATCCCCCACAGCCATTACCCTTTTTATCACTTGACCCCCCCTCCACCCTCTTAGATTGTAAGCTATAACGAGCAGAGCCTTCAGGTTCCTCCTGTACTGTATTGTAACTGTACTGTCTGTACTGTCTGTTGTAAAGCATTGTGCAAACTATTGGCACTATATAAATCCAGGATAATGATAATAATAATGATGAGGAGTGCTTAAATTTAGTAGCATTGCTTGTTTTTCAAATATGTTACTGTCCAGCCTAAGTGGTTAGCACTATTTCCCTAACAATGTTGGGGGCCTGAGTTTACCAGGGACATCATTTGCTTGGAGTGTATTTCTCCTGTGTTGTATGGGTTTTACAGTGCTCACTATGGCTTTCTTCTGCAATGAAAAACATACTGATAGATTGATTAGCTTTCCACCTAATATTGGCCTGTGATTGGCATAAACATTACTATTTAAGCTCGGAAAAGCACTGGGTGATATTAGGTAAATAAACAATATAAAGAAAAAAACTGACATTTCCTGATGTATTTTAAAGCCCAACTCCAAAGCCCAACAAAAATATTTGTCTTAATAAAAGGTCCACCAGGTATTTGGGGAAAATAAAGCAACACTCATCTTTAATCCAGAGCTGTACTCCGCAGTACCTCTTCTTCATCACAAGATGTCGTTGGTCTTCCACTGGAGAGAAGAACACTGACCATTATATCTCAACCCAGAACACTGAGCACATGCTGTGAGTGTAGAGAATTGATTGGGGTGTCACCAGAGTGCCTCTCATTTATAGGGTACTGATACAATGTATACAAAATCACTGGAATTTGAGATATGGGTAAACACACTGGAAGGTAATACATCTGAAAAACATTTTTGCAGATCACTGTGAATCATTTGGTACGCTTTTCTACATTAGTCATATACAGTATCTCACAAAAGTGAGTAGACAGTTATTTTGAAGGGACAGCAAATTTACACTGTTATACAAGCTGCACACTCAACTAATTTACATTGTAGCAAAGTGTTGTTTCTTCAGTGTTGTCACATGAAAAAAATATAATAAAATATTTACAAAAATGTGAGGGGTGTACTCACTTTTGTGAGATACTGCACCTAAAATAGGGAGCTTTGCTTGTACTGAGGGCAGCACTTACGCTATTGAAAAGAACAGAATATGTTAATATAGGGATGAATTTATTAATTGTTTTATTTATATAATATTTAGAAACTGATATACATTGTGCTGTGTACATTTTAAAAATACCAAAACACCATTTTTTTAAATAAAGGAACAATAAAGCATTTTTTAAAATTCTGAACAAACTTTAGCATCATAAGCTCTGCGCAAACTGTTGCGTGTATAATAATAATAATAATAATAATTAGTTAAAGTAGGATTCCAGCTAAAGCCTAACTAGTCTTAAAAAATGTTCCCGCCCAATCCTAACACCTACACTTTATCTAACATGTGTAAAAAAAGTATAAACAACATACTTACCTATTTTCAGCCGGTTCCAGTCCAGTCACGTGATCCCCTGTGTCAGCCAGTGACAGCTGCAGGGGAGAGGAGAGAGCTGGGAGGGATGACATCACCTACAGGCTCCCATGGGAGAGACATTGTTGGTGGTCCCTCCGCTCCCCTGCAGCCGCCACTGGCTGACATAAGGGAGCTGGATCACATGACCAGACCGCAGCAAGCTGAAAGCATATGCATCTTTTTTACACAGGTTAGTTAATATGGGTGTTAGCAGGAGGGATGGAGCATTTTTAAGACCAGTTAGGCTTTAACTGGAATTCCACTTAAAAAAAAAGAAAAACAATCTCAAAAATCAACTGTCTGTCATTCTTGTATCATAGTAACTGAACGATAATGTGTTAAAATGTTGCAGGCTTTCACTTCCTCCCATAGACGCTATCTTTGCAATGTTCTCTATTTTTGTTGACATTTGTTCAATTTTAGCAAACGTTTCCTGCGTTGAGGGCATAATTACACTATTCTAGCTTTATTCTGGGAATGCAGTCTCCAAAGACATTTTTTTGTTTCCCTTTGTAGGATCCTTGATAATCCTCAATCTTGTCACTGACATGCTACATATTAGATGTAGATATATTCTAATTTAAAGAGAAAGCAGTCATTTCTTTTCATTTAATGCTTATTTCTCCAATCAACCTAATACCACTATATAATTGCTCATGCCGGTACACATAATAGGATTACTGTGTTTGACCACATGCATTTTTCTTAATCCTATTCTTTCTTACTTATGCTACAGTGGTTTAACTAAGTAGCAGGTTCCCCCACACATCTTCAAAATTGCTATTTTTTTCTTAAAGGAAAAGTTAGATCATTACATGCTTCCAGTACGATAATACTGAATGGCTACTGTTATGCTGTTATTCACACACATATTTGAAGCCAGTATGTAATAATGACCCATGAGACCTCCAATGGTGAGTCATTCCGAGCCAATAAATGATCTGTAAATGAATGACTTATGTCAGCCTCCTGGTGCAATAGTTAAGAGTAGAGGACAATAAAGATTACAGTTGACTCACCCTGCCTAGTATATTTTTTCTCTGTCCTGCGTTATTAACTGCCAATATGGTAGAGCTTTATTATGTGCAAAGAAAATTTGATGTAGTCATCTTGTCTTCAAAGTGGACCTTTCATTATCATTACAAGTCTGCAAAAATGAATTCTTTACATGTAATAATATGGCAGCATTATATTGTTTTTTTTTTTTTTTTTGTTTTTTTTTTTTTTTTTTTTTTTTTGATAAAGTGATCGGCAGTAGTTACTCAACAGTCACTGATGTTCCTTACAAGTTTGAACATATACGCACCCCCAGCGCAGGGAGGGAGCAGTGTCGAACGCGGGAAAACCCCACCGCCCCCACGCTGCGCCGAGGTGTGTTGTGCGCGAAGAAGCGTAAATACAAACATATGTTGTAGAACTGCATGACAAATGACTACAATAGGAATTTTGTTACATGATGATTGGACTTACTAGTTGTTTCGATAATATTGGATGACAACAATTAGAAGGAGTCTTTTTATGTTATTTCTGATATTTTCAACTTTTTTTTTTTTTTTTTTTTTTTTTTTTTTTTTTTTTTTTTT
>BLSH010148152.1:854283-881071 GCA_018402905.1 Glandirana rugosa
GATGGGGGGCATGACTGCAAGGAGAACTGTGATGGGGGGTCCCACGTCTGCAAGGGGTACTGTGATGGGGGGCCATGACTGCAAGGGGAACTGTGATGGGGGTAATGACTGCAAGATGCACTGTGATAGAGGGGGCCATGACTGCATGTGCTGTGATTGCTAGAGGTACTGTGATATAAAGGGGACTGCACTGTAATCATTACAGTGCAGTCCCCTTTATATCACAGTGCCCCTTTACAGTGCAGTCCCCTTGGAACTGTGGGACTGCTTTAAAGGGGGAACTGTGATGTACAGGGGGACTGATCGAAAGGGGGGTTGTGAGACTCCTCCCCTCCCCATTCCTGGAAAAATTGGCTAGTCCATGGTGCCAAAAAGGTGGGTGCTGCTTTAAGACACTGATCTGGAAGAAGCTTGCAGCTCAGGGATGCTAGCCATACACGTTGAAATTTCTCTAATAAAGTCTGGAGCCCAATAGGGTTTATCTTGTTCGCCATAGGTGGATGAATCTGCAGTGTCAGCTATTATTTTCTGTTTCTATTAGCCTGCATCTTCGATTGTCATCTGTCAATGTCATTGTTATTTGATTGAATGCAGGTGCTGTTTAGCTTAGGATTTTCTGCTTGGTTCCTTCGAATGAAAATTAAGCTTTTTTGGAGACAGATAATGCCGATGAGGCCACCCACTGATCAAATTTTGGTGGATACGGCAATCAGTCAAAATTCGATCCGTGTATGGCCAGCTTTTGACTGGGCTCAGAACTTAAAAAGCACTGATCAACAGAATAACCAGAAAAGTTTTTAGGTGAGGTCCACAAATGGCAGCCTCCATACTTGTACACTATTGTTTTACTGATTGTAAACAATGGTAACTGATGTATAATAGAGTAAAATTAGTGAAAAGGACCCTTAACGTTTTATTGGAGAGGCCGGTGGAATTTATTAAACTCCTAATTGGGGTATTAGAAAAAAAGATATTTGATCTCACTCCAAAAGGCTGTTTGAAGTAAGCAGTATGTCTCTAATCATGTTGCTGGATCTTGTTTGCTTTTCCCGAGAAAGGCTTTTGAAAGTCAATATATGCGTAAGATCTATGAGGGGCTCCAAAGGCATACTGGGACAGCATGCACTCAATCTAAGAGAACATGGGGCACCTGAGATACATTTCACTACAACTTTGATCTCATTTTCCTGTTTTAAAACAGCATGATGGCTTAACATTCACCGATAGACAGCATACTGTATGTAAACATTTATATTTAATAAATAATGGAATATCCAATCTGACAATACCCTTAAAGTGGAGCAAAAGGCAAAACAGTTTTTTTTTCTTTTTGAAGAAGGAAGGGTTATGACCGCTGTCAGTTTTCTTTTGCTATCTGTGTCCTATTGGGATGATTCATCTTCACTTCCTGTCCCATAGCCAAAACAGGAATGCAGAGGAAGTCACCAGTAGAGTTAGGCGAACAGTTTGAGCTAAGCAAAAGTTCGCCCCGAACAGCGCCTGTTCGTCCAAATTTGCAGGGTTCTCGGCGGGATGTTTGCCCACCAAGCACCCCACAATGCGCTGCGTGCTGCATAGTGCATAGCTTGTTGTTAAGGAGCGGGGCCAGGAAGCCAGCTGCTGCATCCTTAACAAGCTGTCACTAAGAATCATCAGCTGTCAACGGGCTTCCCCGCTGACAGCTGAATGAAAAAAAAAACATTGCCGGCAATCCGAAAAAGTGAAAAAAAAATCAGTGTGGGGGTCCCCCCCAATCAATACCAGGCCCTTCAGTTCTGGAATGCATTCTAAAGGGAACCCCATCCGACTTACAAACGACTCCTACTTACAAAGGGAGATAGACAACAGGAAGTGAGAGGAAATCTACCCTAGATTGTAAGCTCTAACGAGAAGGGCCATCTGATTCCTCCTGTATTGAATTGTATTGTAATTGTACTGTCTGCCCTAATATTGCAAAGCGCTACGCAAACTGTCAGCGCTATATAAATCTGTATTATAATAATAATAATCTACCCCTAGTAAGGGAAATTCACTCCTGTAAGAGTTATTATGGGAAAAAGGTGTCTCTACTGAAGTTTTATCACAAATCCTTTATCCAATTATCATTGGGACAGGAAGTGAGGTGAAATCTTCTGAACAGGGACATATACAGCAAAACAAACATTACAGGGGTGTTACTCCTTCCCTATGCTATCCAAAAAGCTTAAAAATAGTTTTTTTGGCTGGAGCAACATGTAAAAATGTACCTGTTCCGACTTACCAACAAATTCAACTTAAGTACAAACCTACAGACCCTATCTTGTTTGTAACCCAGGGACCGCCTGTAATTGTAATGGTAATGTCTTTTTTTTTCTTTATAAATGGCAGTTTTGCTGCAGTAGGTTCTATACACGGTATCCATGCGCCACTTTACAGGCAGATTAAGGGGAATCCCCAGGCACTATATTTAAAGGAATTTTTCATTTTTATTGTTTCACTTTAAGCATCATTAAAATCACTGCTCCTGTAAAAACTATCTTTTTCTAAAAAAAAAAATTGCATTGATACATGTCCCCCCAGGGCAGTACCCTTTTTATGGACAATAACTTGCATATAATCCTTCAAAATGGATACTATTGATTTTTCAAGTTCTGAGTCCAAAGACTTTAATAGGGTTCGCAGTTCGGGTTTGCGATGTTCGAGAGTTCTGGCGCAGACCGAACTGGGGGGGTGTCCGGCCCAACTCTAGTCACCAGAAATAGTGTCCTCATCGGAAGTTTTCCCTCTAATCCTGTTCTGGTGACAATTCAACATTTGAATTTTTTTTACTTTCTCTCTTGGTGACAATTGTACACAGGACAGATATACAGGGGGAATCTCCCTAACAGTGACACAGACAGTAATAAACACCTGACAGGTATTCTATAAATATTCTGTTTAGGAAAGCCTGCTATTGATTTTCTCTTCTGTGCTAGCTTTATATCATGTTAGGTTTAGACCAGACAGACAAATTGACAGTGGGGCTATACAGACTGATGATAAAACTTGTATCTCATTAGTCTCTCAATGAATGGACGCCATCCAACTCCTTAAGCAGTTAAAGGGGTTGTAAACCTCAGACGTTAAAAATGAACAAAGCATGTCTCTATAGTGCATACTTGTCTCAATTGAGAGCACTAAGTGCCATTTCTCTCTGCTGTTTTGTTACTTTTCTATCAGCATGAGTAACTTCTGACACGCTTTTCAGCCAGCAAGAGAAAAAAGGTGACAGGCGAGGGTTCTCCAGCACACAGCCTGTGACTGGCAACCTCAGTTTTGTTCCTGTGTGCTCTGTGAAGCAGGGGATGTCCCTTCCCTCCAATCAGCTCTCAGAGCTCTCCTCACTCAGCTCTGTAGTGTGTAATTTTAGCCCCCCCCCCACACACACACACACACACACAGACACTGTTTTCTGAAAGCTCAGACAGCTTTTTAAATTCTGGACTTTGAACAGATGTAGAAAAGAGAATACTGCAGACAAACAGGTACAACTTAAGTAGGAGGATTTTTTTAAAACTCTGTATGTCACCTGAGGATAGTCACTTCACTGCATATATGAAAGGGTTTACAACCACTTGAAGCATTCCCTCATCATTGTGTTCGCCCGCCACTCTGCTTCACAGTTTAGATGGTATGCAGTGTTTTTCCTTTCTCCAGAAATTATGTTGTTTAAAGTTATGGAAAAACTTTTACTGCACTTATCCACCATATTATTGTTTTGTTTGCCAGTTTTCTATTTATTCATTTGTTTTGGGGCATTGCTTTCCTTTATTTTAACCTCTACTTGTTTTTAGTGCATTTCATACACTTGACTCAAAATCACGGATGTTATCCAATGCTAGAGTCTTCACCGTTTTCACACTTCTAGGGTGAGGCTAGCTATAGTGCTATTTAATTTATACAGGCCAGACAGGGAGCTTAGTAATGCTGTGATTTTACAAGGCTCAGCATTACTGAGTTGAACTGAGGCAGACCATAGTGATCCATGAGAGTTCCATACTTGAGCACCCTTAGCGATTACACCTAAGTCTATCGTGCCAACAGAGTCCAACTGAATCATGCCCCAGACCACCTCTTTCAAGCAGTTGTTAGCATACAATGCCAAAGCGAACACACTACACCAGGGCCGGGACAAGGGGTGAGCAGAAGGGGCGGCTGCCCTGGGTGCAGCATGTATTGTAGGGATGGGGGCACCGCGAGTTCCTGCTGCTATAAGGTTAACAGGAGTAGTGACAGTGGCTTCACTGGAAGTGGCAAGGAGAGGAGGAGAGAGCCAGGAGGAGGTGCGGACTGTGCTCTCTCTCTCCCCCTCCTCATCATAAGCTTGCACATAATGAAGGGGGGGGGGTGCAATTTGGCATCTTTGCCCTGGGCACTGAATGGTCTTGTCTGAGCACTGCACTACACAAACAAACATGACTTTAGGGGTAAACCAAGCTTGAGCATAGTTCATACACCTATTGTGAGTACGCCCTTTGTTTCGATCTTTGCAGGTATTTGAGAATGAATAACTTCACATTAAAAGCACATAGACATGACAGAGATAGCTTGTTTTGAAGTTCTTATATTGCTTATTGAGAATATGTAAATAGTTTAATGTGCACAGTCTGGGCACAAGTGTACTTCAATGACCAGGAGCCTTTTATACAAAAATCCTGATAGAGCTTTGCAAGCTTTTCCCCTCAAATGTGTGGGGAAGGGATAATAAATCACAATGCAACATGCATTTTGCATAATCTGGTATTTGTGATTCACTGCAGGTGACAATTTTGTACTAAATACACGTAAACTGATTTGTGTTCTCTGTACTTGTGCTTCTGAAGATTTGCATATAAACAGCACAATAAGGACTCACTAAAGTCAATCCACATTTGGTAATTAGCAGAATTAATGTCTTCCCTACAATGACCGCAGCTTTTAGCTACTTGAACTCTACATGCCCGGGAGTGTGGTAAAAGTCATTGAAAATAGATCATGATATTGGAAGGGCTCAGTCTTAGATGCACATAGCAGAGAAACAAATCTGAGTACAGTACCTTATGATTATAAGTGCATGTGGGCAGATTTAATCAGAAGAATTACAAACGGAAATACGTATGTGCACCAAATTAACAATGTTATAAGAAAAATTCTATGTGGTGTTGCATCCCTTAAAAGTTTCAATAATTTCTGATAGCATGGACTAAAATAATAAAGCACTTTTGCCAATGTTGTAATTAAAAAAAAAAGTTCTAAAATACAGTATACACCGGTACCAGAGTGGCATATATACTGTAATGGGGAGGGGGCAGTGATAATAATCAGCACTGAAGCAAGGAGGGAAGGGGAGGATGTGAATGGACAGCCAGCAAGGTACCGTAATGCAAGAAGAAAGGAGAAGAGACAATTTAGGAAGATCCTAGTCGAAGATTACCTTGGATTTGAGCCAAAATTTGGAGTATGCTGGAGTAAGTGCTTTTGAATCTGGCATAACACCCCCATGCCACAAATTAATGAATTGGCATGCACCACTTTCATTAGTTTGTCACAGAAAGCGCTAATTAAGCAGGTATATAGAAATGTGTGCCTTTTTCATCAGACAGCTGTCTAATCTCCCCAGTGTGTTCATGTCTTCTTTTTCTTACATGATAACTGATCTCTACAAGAAATGAGTACCTTTGAGATAAACCAACAAACAGCTATGTATTCTATTAAAAACTAGGCATTTTTTGCCAGCCCAGCAAAGCCATGTTATCTCCTATTCTCTGCTGATAGAATGTGCCATTTATTAATCCATCTACACCACTGGTCTCCAAACTGTGGCCCAGGGGCCAAATGTGGCTCTTTGCTTGTCTTTGTCTGGCCCTTGGGACACTATTCCTCCCACTGACACCAACAATGGGGCACTATTCCTTCCACTGACACCAACGATGGGCCACTATTCCTTTCACTGACATCAATTATGGGACACTATTCCTCCCACTGGCAGCAATGATGGGGCACTATTCCTTTCATTGACATCAATGATGGGGCACTATTCCTCTTGCTGACAACAATGTTAGGGCACTATATCTCCTACTGGCACCAAAGATGGGGCATTATTCCTCTCACTAACATCAACGATGAGGCACTATTCTTCTCACTGACATCAATTATGGGACACTATTCCTCCCACTGGCAGCAGCGATGGGGCATTATTCCTCTCACTGACACCAGTGATGGGGTACTATTCCTTTCACTAACATTAATGATGGGGCACTATTCCTCTTGCTGACAACAATGTTAGGGCACTATATTTCCTACTGGGACCAACGATGGGGCATTATTCCTCTCACTGACATCAACGATGAGGCATTATTCCTCTCACTGACATCAATGATGGGGCACTATGCTGTGTGTTTTAATAACCACCGGTTGGAAACTGCAGACAATCAGGGTGAAGAAATGTCACAAGCACACCACGGATTCCTTGGAAGGGTCCAAAGCTATATTCACATGCTCACACGGTACACATTTTGCAACATTTCGGAATCACACAGGGCCCCTTCGTCAAGCACTTACTTGCCTGGCGAAGGGGCCCTGTGTGGCTCTGAAACGTTGCTGAATGTGTATCGTTTAACCATTTGAATAAAGCTTTGGAGCCTTCTGAGGAATCCTTGGTCTGCTGGTGACATTTCTTCACCCTAATACCAAATATGGGACATTGTTTACTCCCACTGATACAAGGGTGTTTTCTACTCCCACTGGCCACGATCTGGCCCCACTAAAGTCTGAAGCGCAGTAAACTGGCCCTTCGTTTTGAAAGTTTGGAGATCCCTGATCTACACCATGTATGATAAAGTCTTTGAGGCTGGTATGTGAATCATGAAATGTGTAAAGGACCATGATTCCTCTTTGTGCTGCCTGAGCCAGCTGCCATTTTACCATCCTATGCTCAAGCTATTTCTCAACATGCTGCTTTGCTTTACTTACCAGTGCAGTATACCTACTGTGTTCCTTTACGTGCTGGAGCAGAAGTACAGTTTATTTATTTATTACAGGCACTTATATAGCACCGTCACATCACTTTACATATACATATATTGTACATTCACATCAGTCTCTCCCCCCAAGCAGCTTACAATCTAAGGTCCCTAACTCACATTCATACATACACATACTAGGGCTAATTTAGACAATTTATATACAATCAAGGATAGAATCCTGTTTTCTACCATTCTTGAAAATAGCCTAATTGAGAAAAAATGTTCCTAAAAGGAGGCATGGTGGAAAATTGGGTTCACACCATTGTGAATTGGATGTGGGGCCCCCGCATCCAATTCGCAATAGCAGGAGATTAGCGGGTTCACACAATAGCAGGTTCACACATCTCTGCTGCGGCTCCAGTGCGAATTTGAACAGGGATCCTGTGCGTCTTTAAGTCCGTTTTAGGTCCGAATTCAGCCCAAAATATGGGCTGAAATCAGACCTGAAACGGCGAACAGGGACGCACTGGACCCCTACTGTGAGCCGCATCGGCATTAGATGTGAACCCAGCCTAAAGGCAGGCCAACCCCCAGTGCAGCTTAATACATACCTCTGTTATGTCCTTGACCCATTTAGTCCTATAGGGATAGTAGCTCTCTGCAGGAATGCTGGAGGGCACCATGAGTACGCCTCCACATAAAAATGAAGAGGGTCACAGCGTTCATGTGCCAGTACACTTTCAGAAAAAAAGCTGTGTCTCTATGCAGGGCAGCACAGTGAAGATTGCTGGAATGGGACCAATGGGATTTATATTTCTCTCCATCCAGTTCTGAGATTTATGCAGCTCTGCCACACCTGGAACGGGGTTAGACCTGATTTTTCTCTTCTGCAGTTTAATATACCTTACAGGTCTGCACCATCACCTGTTACTGGACAGTGAAAGGTGACGTTGTGAGCTGATGAGCACATTTCTCAGTCACTCTGAGATGCACACTAGCGCTCCTGTCCCTATGCACCCAGGGGAGGCATCACTTAATCTAAAACCTGATGGAATCTTGAACCACAAATACAAACTGATGACTGAAGGCCACAAAGCAAACTATAGCGAAAGCCAATAGACATTGGCTGCCTGATAAACCTATGACTTCTGACTATTATAGTTTAAGGGACAGTCCCACCTCGATACAAGGCACTCACCTCAAATACCCCCCTGTAATTGCCCCTACTGTCTCTTTTCTACCAACATTTAATTGCTCCAATCACGTGACTCTGAAAAGTATGAAATTTGAGATCTGCATTGATTGCCAGATCTCATTCATTATTCATTGTTATCTGGTGTTATTCATTGTTATCTGGTGTTTATAACTGTTTACATCAAAAGCCACCCCCCCCCCCCTCCTTCTATGGTAAACCTTCGCATGTAGTAGAACCAGGAAAGTAGCTGTTTCACTTTACCTATGTTTATTCTTCAATAAAAACGATTGTGCAGAAATACAGTAGACCGTCTCTGATTTGATGTTGCTAGGAGCAGTGGCACAAATGTGTCAGCTTTCAGAATCATTGCCCACTAAAGTCTCCTATTTATGTTGACCGATTTCTTTGGTAATCGGACTGTAAGGAATATAAAGAAAGGAAAGTGTCCTAGCATTTAATGTGTTCAATTACCAAGTAACTGTGTTTGGAAAAAGTCACTTATTGGCACAGTGAAACTAGAAAATAAATCATATTAGCCATAATGGATATTGGGCATTACAGTTGAGCAAATGATTTCTTATATAAGTTTTTCTGGTCCCTAGTCAACCATTTCAATCGTTCACCAATCATCCCTTAGTCATATCTTGAGCTGCTCTCTAACCTTTGACTTTCAAAGCTGTTGATTTGTAATCACTAACTCAAGCCACGTGTGACAAATGGGGTCAGAGGCTTTAAATCATTAGTCCCTCTGCTGGGAAAAAGATGTTGGAAAAATAATTATGATCCTTGGGTCAACATTTGTTAAAATAAGTGTCTGTGTTAATGTTAGTTTTATTTAGTGATATATTGTGTAGTATGTCTACTATAACTATACTTAAAACAAATACCTACAATAATAGTTACATTCATTATTACAGGTTTACGTGAAACGATCAGTGTGGGTAAATGCAGGTGGCTTGGATCACAAAGCAGCTAAAGTGTATGTAAAGCCGACAATTTTTTTGGTTATTATAGAGTAGGAAAAGGGTTAATGACCCCTTTTTTCTGCCTGTATCCTGCTAGGGAGTTTGCTTCACTTGCTGTGCTTTGATGCCATAGGCGTGCGCATATAGGGTGGCAGGTGTGCCCGGGCACACCCTAATCACCCTGTACTGTGCAGATTCTCCGTCCTGCCTGGCTGCATATAAAGGGACTGGGAAATCTCTGTCCTCTGTCTCTTTCCCTGTCTCAAAAGTGAGACATCAGGGGTTTGTTTAGACCCCTGATATTTCATCAAAGCCCCCAGCAGGGCCCCTAAAATAAATTGTAAACATTAATATAATATAATGAAATATACTTTCATTACTATGATATATCATATACTTTCATATCAATGATACTGAAACCGTCCTCTGCCCTTCTGACATAAACACACACACTCATGTTTGTTTGAGCTTTGTGGTGCACACCCTAATACAATAGTCTGCGCACACCTATGATGCCAGAGGAAATGAATGCATGGAATTGCCATGTTATGAAGTTGTCATAAGAAAAAGTGTCCCCTATGGAGGATTTCCCCCCACATCCTGCACTGGTGACAACTCTAAAACGTAGCACTTTCCCTCACTTTCCCTCAGTATCAGTTTTGGATTGACTAAATCTTTAGCCGCTATGGGGTTGGTGCACTTTAATCGGACAAAAGGAAATAAGACTAAAACTACTTCAACTTTTTTTGTTGTAATCCACTACATAACCGAAAGCTCAATCTTTATTGGCTGCATCACATTTCGATTTTGTGTATTGTTTGCATGAATGCAATAGCGCACTGTACAACTATAATTTTCGGTACTCCCCCTTCCAAACTACTTTTGGTGACTCAGGTATAAGGGAAAGAGCACAAATTCTAGGAGATGGGGATGTGCATAAACTGTTTGTCATGATTTATAATATATTAGAGTAACCTGTACAGAGAGTATACATAGCTCGCATTAATAAACTTTTGGATGCTAGCTGTCATGCCGCGAGTGGGTGGCACTCAAGGCGCAAATTTTTGCTGCTCTCCACACACACACAGGCAGTTAGCTAAGTGATTCTGAGCCTGTTCAAAGTCAAATTTCCCTGCCACTGCTCACTGACACTGATCCTCCACTTTTTCCAGACTCCGTGTCACAGAAGAGGCTCAGCCATTGTGCCTGTCTGTGCGACAAACACAGTGACAAGACAGGAAGCTCAGTAAGCTAAGTCTATGATTCTACCAGGCTCAGCGCTGAGCTGCACTGAAGGCTGTGTGGCAAGTATGGAGTACAAAAAATGAACAGAAGGGAGCGCACCAGCCAAGTGCATTATCCCACAACATTTAATAAAAAAAACAACATAAAATGTACTCATAAATATGTGCATTAAAACAGTTAATCCATAGCCCAGTAATCCTTGACTCAGAAGACTCAAGAGTGTAGGGCGACCTCACCAGGATCCTGACAGGCTGACGTGTTTCGAAGATACCTTCTTCATTAGAGCCAGTGTCAGAGATTTTGAGCTTTAAAGTATATTTTACGCTGTTTTTTAACCGGTTCCGGACCGGCTCGCGTACATTTACTGCTGCAGAGTGGCTGGATAGCGTGAATCATGGCTAGCAGGCGGGAGCACTCTCGTGCCTACCGCACTCTCCAGCAGTATGGCCATGGGTCGGGCGGACTCGATGTCCGTCGGCTACCCGCGATTGCCTGGCACAGAAGAAAAACGGGGAACCACCAATGTAAACACAGTGGTTCCCCGTTCTATCAGGTGGCATGTAAGAGATCTACTGGTCCCATAAAAGTGTCAAAAATGTCTGACATGTCCGCTGCAATATCGCTGCAATATCGCAGTCCCGATAAAAATCGCAGATCGCCACCATTACTAGTAATAAAAAAAAATTGTAAAAACGCCATAAATGAATTGTCATGGTTTGTAAACGCGGCAACTTTTGCGTAAACCAGTCAATAAGCGCAGATCGCAATTTTTTTACCACAAATATAAGTAAGAATATATATCGGCTAAAACTGATAAATACATTTTTTTTTTTATAATTTTTTTGGATATGTATTATAGCAAAAAGTAAAAAATATTGTTTTTTTTTTTTTAAATTGTTGCTTTTTTTTTGTTAATAGTGGTGATCAGAAGTGACGCAGAGGGGATCAAATACCACCAAAAGAAAGCTCTATTTGTGGGAAAAAAGAGCGTCAATTTCATTTGGGTACAACGTTGCATGACCGCACAATTGTCAGTTAAAGCGACGCAGTGCCGAATCACAAAAAGTGCTCTGGTCCTACAGTGGGAAAACCTTCTGGTCCTTAAGTGGTTAATAGATGTTGTGGGATAATGAACTAGGCTGGTGCGCCCTCTTCTGTTCATATTTTGCAGTGGTTTCAGGACATCCCCAGTCCTAGAGGGCAGCAAGGCTTGAAGTGATATCCCTGTGATGTGGAGTTTTCATCTTTAACTGTATCAGGCTATTACACTTATTAACTTTTTTTTGTATGGCTAGTATGGACACCTTGGCCTCAGCATAAGCTCCACCATGCTTCCCTGAGTGCCACCTAAAGCGGCTGCCCCAGTTATCCTCATGGGTGGCACTGCCCTGTATATTGATCCTCCACGTGTTGTGTCATTGACCCACAACAAGTGTGTGGATCCGGAATCCCGACCTTCGTAGAATTCACCAGCTCCATGCTTGCACCTGGGCAGTGACTCAGAAAGTATTGAGGCCAAAAAACAGCGAAGAAAATTGCATTTTTAAAAAGAATTTAATTTATGTATTAAAAAAATAGTAGTGCTTAAATGTCAGCCATTCTAGGAGCGCGTGTTACTCCATGAAACAACCACAATAGGAAAATTAGGGGGCGAACACCACATTGATCAACCACATGTGCTGATAAACTAATAAAGAATTTAACTCCAATTCCCACATCTTGGTCATGGCCCACTGACGCATTTCACCCTGATTGGGCTTAATCATGAATTAAGCCCAATCATGTAGTGATCTCACACTACAGCTATGAAGTGAACTGCAGCATTTCCGGAGAAATTCAAAACAATAGGTAGGCACAATTAATATTTCTGAATGTTCCATAATCCCTATGGAGCACTACTAAGTGTGATCGGGAATGTCAAGATGTTGCGGATGTCTGTTTATGAAGAAATTCTATTATTTTGCAGAAACTAACCTATGTCATGTAAGGTTTTTGTCACACCTTTTCCCTTTTCCTGTTGTTAAAGCTTAGAAGAAATGTATAACGTTGCAATAATTTTTCCTGAATGCTTTGAGGTCAGCTGACCCTCCGGTGTATGCAGGAAGCCAAATGGATTCAGCCAACCATGTGTAAGGTTCATCTTATCTTCAACATAACCTGATCCTTTTAAAAATATGACACTTTTTTGGGGTATTCAGCTGGAACATGCTTTGAAATACAGATAAAACATGTCGCTGTATTTTCTGTCTTGTTTATTGGAGCTGACAGAAATGTAATCATTTCCAATATTACAGAGTGAGCATTGCATGGTCAGATTTGTCATTTATTCCTGTCATCTGGTGTTTGACCTGTTGGTGGTGCTGTTAATAAGATTTAAAGGGCTGCTGCTTTTACCATATGTTAATAAAAAGCTAGCTATTCACACATACAAATCCTTTGCATGGATTAAATCAAGTGCATTTCATATCTGTAGCAATGCCATGTCATTCAGCTACACTGTTGCTGTGCAATCTTTTTTTAGAAAAAGCATTTGCACAGGCTCTTGCTGACTTGTATTGATATTCAAGGCATCTCAAATGTATATAGTTTACCATGCATGTTATATTGTAGAGGTAATATGTAAATATCTGGCAAACGCTTACAGTTGCACCTACTACAGTATTTGCATAAACAAATGTATGTACATAGATAAGTGTCTATATTTTGACCCTTACAAATGCATAGATAAGTGCTTAGATTTACATACCTACGCTTATGCATATACATATACAATATTCCTGAAACATTATCCCAGTTCATCCAGATATTCATTTTATTTATTATTGCAGGCACTTATATCATGCAATCAATACTGTACATTCACATCAGTCCCTGCCCTCAATAAACTTACAATCTAAGGTCCCTATCTCACACATTTTTTTTAATGAGCCAAATATTACAGTAAGCATTGCTTGAATTGTTTTTTTTAGCACTGCAATTATTTTGCTGATTGCATTATTGCTTGGACGCACAATGGTTCATCCATTGAATTAGTGGTTAGTTTAGAAAGGTTACAGTGCAAAAGTCTTCCTTCCAACGATCTGCATAGCGTTCAAAAGTTTTGGTGGTGCTACCGTACAAAGAGACATGACTGAAGGCTTTTTCTTCCCAAACTGGCTCATTCTGTTCCATTATATGTTATTATGGCAGGGACATTTTATTATGTGGTTAAACATAATAAATTATGTGGTTACCAGGGTTATGCTGACTGACCCCAGTTAGTAAATACTAATGACAGATGGAAGGGTTTTTTTAAAGTGTAACTCCAGCTAGATTTACTTTCTGAATAGAATGGTGAAGGTAAAAATATAACTTAAGGCAAAACTTTTTTTCTTTTTATTTTATTTTTTTGGTTTTGGATAGAGTGGAGAGAGATTAGAACACCTGTCAAGTTTTTATTGCTGTCTGTGTCCCCATTAGGGAGATTCACTGTCTTTTTGTCCACTTTACCATTATCATTGTAAGTGAAAATAAAATAAACTCTCAAATTTTGGGTTGTCCCCAGAGAAGTAATAGAGGGGAAATTTTCCAGTGGGAACACTAGTGCTGGTGACTTAGGAGAATGTGGGGGGGGGGGGGGGTATTCCCTTGATTTGCAGGGATTTCCTCTCACTTCCTGTTTTGGCTATGGGACAGGAAGTGAAGTTAAAGTGGTTGTCTCCCCACCTGTAAGGCAAAGGCATAATGAGCTAGTATTCACCGCATACTAGCTCATTATGAAATACTTATCTCAGAACAAAGCTCCCGCAGGTGCTCCCGGTCCCCAGAGGGAGCTGCCATCTTCCCTCCGTGGATCCTTCCGGGTACACAGCTCCAGCGCTGTGAGTGGCCGGAGCCGCGAGACATCACTCCCGTTAATGCGTGGGAGCCCGTCTTTACGGCGGACCTTCTAGCAGGGTCCGGCGCTATGCGCCGGGACATCACTGCGCATGCGCCTGCTGACGTCAGCGGCGCTTGCAGTGAGAATATCTCCTAAACCATACAGGTTTAGGAGATATTCTTTTTACCTACAGGTAAGCCTTATTATAAGCTTACTTGTAGGTAAAAATGTCATTTATGGGGATACAACCGCTTTAAATCTTCTCAATGGGACACAGATGGTAAAAAGAAAAACAAATCTGACAGGGGCTATTGCACTCCCTTACTCTATCCAACATGGGGAAAAAAAACATTTTGCCTTTAGTTCTACTTTAGGCGTGACTGTCATGCTATATTCTTGCTGCTTGTGTTTCCTTTGGGAAACATTAGAAAGTCGAATTTAAAGCGTTACTAAACCCAGGGCCCTGCATTCACTATATCTGGTCTCCCACAGTACACAGAACATGGAAATGTAATTATTTTAGTAAATATAAACTCATAAATACCATTTCTCATCAGCAGTATATAGCAGTCTTGTGACTTCTATCAGTGTCCGGGCAAGCACTGGTTAAGCTTGTTGGAGGAGTTTTCATTTTCCTCTGACTGTCCTATGAGGCTGCATGACTCCTAAGCCTCTATCTGGACACTGCTGATTGGCCCTGTGCTGATCACATGTACCCTCCCAAAAAAAACTCTCTAGCAATACACATTAAACTGAGCATGTGCAGAGTGCCCCCAAGGCTCTGTACTATCAGGAGATTGAGTGGGGAGGGGGGAGAAGGGGAGGATCAGAAAAGACAGGATCAAACAGCCTTTTTACACAATGTGCAGAATTAACCCCCTAGGTTCCACAGTGAGTATAACAAGCACGTATTACTACCTGTACAGACTGATTTTACTGTTGTGGGTTTAGTTGTCGCTGAGATATGTGCCCCCTCCCACCTCTTGTTCCATAGGTAGCAGACAAATGTAGAATTGTCCTTCAGTTCTGACCTGATGATAGACGGGAGGGTTCTCTTAATGAAGTTCCTAACCCATTCCACCATGCAAAGCCTATAAACATTTTGGTTGGATTTTTACTTTAAAGAACAACCTAAACTAAGCTAACTATAGCAGAAGTCATGTATTGTACTTTTGAACTTTAGACCATCAAATGTCCATACCTCTCTACTACTCTCTGGTCCTCATTTAAAAATGGAGTAAAGCGGAGTTAAAACCGGTACCCACTGCACACAGTTATGTTCATTTTTATGTAACATTCTTTAGAAAAATAACAAAGGGAGTCTACTGGGCAGGCAATATCTCCAGTTTCTTTCCTTTCAATATAATGCATTTTGAATAAATACTAAATAAGCCAACATTAAAGATGAATTCCAGTTAATGATATATTTTTAAATAGTTGCATTGGTCCAACTTGGACCAATATATCTATGTATTTACCATATGAAAAAAAAACAGCAATAACACTGCTGCTGGGTGAAGACCACATCAAACCTAACCACATAACCACAAATGTTTCCCAGGACTGCACACCAATATAGTAAATCACAAAACAAATGATCACAAAATGGCTTCAGCCTGCTCTCCACCCATCAGGAAAGCCCCTCTAACATGTTTTACCTGTGTAGGGCATAATCATAGAGGTATTCGGTCCTTGGAAACATTTGTGGCTATATGTATTAACCATACCTGGTTAATGCCCCTGGAAGCTGGAAATCACTGCAGTAGACACTGCTACTTTAGTGATCACCACTTGCTTCCTTTTCAATGGTGGGCAGCCTGCCTGATACATTGTGAAGACGCCATTCAGAGAAGGCAACAGACAATAATAGTAAATCCTCAGCGCTCAAATGTGGTGCTAATGCTTCAGAAAGACTCTCTTTATTCCACACATCTCTAGTACATGAACATGGTCTTAGTTATCTGCTGTCCACCAGGCCTTGTCGCTCTCCTCAGACTAGGGTATCCAAAAGCACTACTAGCAAATGAGCAAGAGAGGGCAAATAACCTTGTGCCTTACCCATGACACCATTTATTTCCAAAGTAGAAATGAATAATATACTCACAAATGGTTATTAACAAAAGGCTTGTCATAGATCTCCAGAAGACACAACCAGAACCAATGTGCACATCTCCAGATGGACTGGGAAGATGTCACAAAGTCCTGCAGATTTTGACATTTTTCAAAGGTGCCCCCTCTTCTTCAGAGAATTTAGCTCTGAACCAGAGGGGGCACTCTCGAAGCATGTCAGTATCTACAGGACTTGTGACATCTTCCCAGTCCATCTGGAGATGTGCACATTGGTTCTGGTTGTGTCTTCTGAAGATTTATGACAAGCCCTGTATATTATTTATTTTTACTTTGAAAATAAATGGTCTTGGTTATTGCACGAGGTTGATGTGCCCAATCTTGTTCTTTTGCATATAATGCCATTAAGAGAATGCTTTGCATTTTCTGAATGAATGCAAAGCATTCTCTAAGTGGACAAGGTGGAGAGGTGGGGCAGTGACCTCATGCTCTCCACATCGTCCAATCAGGGAATGCTTTTAATTCATTCAGAGGATGCAAACATTCTCTGAATGACGCCCATGCCGAGTGGTCAACCATGTGTTCACAATACATCAGGTTGGCTGCTCAACATGGGACCCAGAAGCAAGATCACTGGGGTAGCGGTGTCTATCAGATATAATATATGCAGTGCACAGTTACATTAGCCCAAGCTGAACCAACGTAACTATGTAAAACTATGCCATGCCTGGATTTCTTCTTTAATGACCCCAAGTATAGATTTTAATTGTGAATTTCGTGTAGTGGGCAGGAGATATAGGCCCCATTATCTTAATGCACACATGCAAAATGACAAAAGGCATGCTTTACATGTTAAATATAAAATAGTGGCCCTTTTACAGTTTGTGAACTCAATGTCTCCAGGGCAAAGTGATATTTCAGGTAACTGCTGAGTGAAAGAAATATTTCTAAAAAATTGTTACGTTAAAGTTTGGCACAATCATCATCTTTGAAGAGAGGTCAGACAATGGACGCTCAGGGAGAGAATGGTACACAGGGCAGCTGCGTATCGATCAGTTTCCTTTCTAGAGTTGTTTTTTCTGGGATTTTCACTGACTCAGCATCCAGCTGCCAGCTCCTTTTCCTGCTGCCAGCATAATTGAGGACATAACTTTGTCATCACTGTATATCCTGTTAAGAAAATGAACTACATGTTACCTCAAAGGTTTAATATAATACCGCACATCTTCTATAGCCATAGTGTATAGCTTTACTTTGTTTGTTTTTACATTTTTTTTAACAGGAAACAAAAAATGTATTTTCTAAGTGCTCCAAAAAACAGTCACCTATTTATTTATTTCAGGTACTTATATAGCGCAGCTCTTTACATATATATTGTACATTCACATCAGTCCCTACCCTCAAGGAGCTTACAATCTAAGGTCCCTAACTCACATTCATACACATACTAGGGCCAATTTAGACAGCAGCCAATTAACCTACCAGCATGTCTTTGGAGTGTGGGAGGAAACTGGAGTACCCGGAGGAAACGTATGCAGGAAGAACATGCAAACTCCAGGCAGGCAGTGTTGTGGTTGGCATTTGAACCAGCGACCCTTTTGCTGCTAGGCCAAAGTGCTAACCACTACAGCACTTTCAACTCCCTCCTGTTTAGAGGATTAGAGGATGGTGGTGGCCAGAATTGCTGATGTGCATTATTCAGCTTTCGGATTTAAAACTCAACACCAGCCAAAACTTTTTTACATCTTCAACAAAGATGGGTTAGAATATTTCTTGGGTTTGCAATGCTTTCTTGTGTCCCTGTTGAAGAGATTTTTCTGCCCTTTGGATAGGAAGTGAAGTAGCGAGACAGCAATAAAATCCAGGTTCTAACCTTTCCTTTCTCTACTCAACATGTGTCCTTAATGCTACCTGCATCCCTTCACTTCCTATCCTGCCTGGTACCCATCAGACAGACAGGAAGGGAGGAGATGTTCCCTCACTTCCTGTTCTGTCTGACCCCAATCAAACAGGAAGTAAGGAGACATCCTCTAAAACGAGGACATAGACAGCAATAAAAAAATGAGAGGTTCTAACCTTTTCTCCTCGTTTAGCTAAAGTTGGGTTGTTCACTGATTTAGAAAGCAATGATAGTTAATCCAGTTACTTATAGCCACACTTGGTGATGCTCACATTGACAATGATTGCAATGCATTCTGACACAAGATTAGGGCATAGAACTATGAAGTCCTTCAGGCATTCTCTGTATTCTGGGCCAGGGACATTTATATTGCTTTTATCCATTGTCGCTTCATGGTGCTTTTTTACTTTAGCTATCTGATTATGCATATTTACATATATGCATATGCTTGTTGTGTTCTTTTAATTTGACAAATTTTTACTGAATCATCACAGACAATAAAATACATATGTTGATATAGTTGCATCCGGTGTGCAAAGAAAAACAAGATATATGTGACATATTCTATGTAGGGAGACCCTGAACTATGCTGTTGTGTCCCTAACTAAATGTAGTGTGTTTCACTGCTAGGCTGCAGCCTGAGCTTCTGTTTAACTTTTCTCAAGGCTCTGCAGGCCTTACCTGAACTCAGGGGTTTGATTGCTTCTGCCTGTTGCTGTGGAGGAGGTTCAAGTAAGCCGAGCTGAAAGGACAACTCTGTTCCTAATATTTATTTGAAGCAACCAATCCTTGTCCTTGTTCAGAGGTATGGTTTGAGAAGATGATAAATATTTGGGTCACCTTTCCAGACTGATTTCTCCCCTCTGGTACAAACAAATGGTCACTGCTCCCACCTATAATTGGCCTTTGCCGCAAGGAGCACATGGAAGGGTGACGCATGTCGAACAAAACCAAAGAAAATTCCCAGCTCCACTTACCGACCAGCCTGCAATCAACTGAATTATCCTGTCTGATTTAACCACTTGCCGACCGCCCGCCGCAGCGCTCGTTATCGCAAAACGCCGTCACAGGGCGGCGGCCACGATAACTAGCATTGTGAGCGCGCGCACAGCGCTGGAGGCGCGCTCACTGTGTTCGGGGGGAGCCAGGGAGCGGGTAGGGCAGACTCGATCGCCGCCGGCTACCCGCGATGGCTCCCCCGCACTGAAAGAATGGAGGTCCGTGTATGTAAACACGGATCTCCGTTCTGTTAGAGGGGGAAGGGCAATGATCACAGGCTTCCTGTATATGGAAGCCGTGATCATCCCCTTCCCCCAGCCAGGGCAGCCCACTCACAGTTAGAACACACCCAGGGAATACAGTTAACCCTTAGAGCGCCCTCTGCAGGTTAACCCCTTCACTGCCAATGGCATTTACACAGTAATCAGTGCATTTTTATAGCACTGATCGCTGTATAAATGCCAATGGTCCCAAAAAAGTGTCAAAATGGTCGGACATGTCCACTGAAATATCGCAGTACCGCTAAAAATCGCAGATCGCCGCCATTACTAGTAAAAAAAAAAAAAAAAAATAAAAACCCCAGAAATTAATTCTCATCGTCCGTAAACGCGGCAACTTTTGTGCAAACCAATCAATAAACACTGATTGCAATTTTTTTTACCATAAATATGAGGAAGAATATAAATCGCCCTAAACCGATGAAAAAAATGTTTTTTTATATATAAAAGGATGCAAATTTTGTTAGGGTACAACGTCGCACGACCGCGCAATTGTCAGTTAAAGCGACGCAGTGACGAATCGCAAAAATTGCTCTGGTCCTAAAGTGGGAAATCCTTCCAGGGCTGCAGTGGTTAAAACAGGGGTAAATTTAGGCCTGGGAATTTACTTTTATTTTGTCTCTGCTCCTGCACTCTGCCTGGGCAGGATGTGTATTTAGAGCATTTCTTTCCTTGGACCTTGCCTCAGCCTTGGACATGTGCTAGAGACTTAGGACTACTTCTGGAGTAGATATTTGGAGTAAACTGGGCTGGAAAAAGAGTGCTGCAGAGGAGCTGAGTAGAAGCTACAGATGAACATTGTAAGAAGGGCTCATAGTCCACAGATCAAAGTATTTTGACTGCTATCCGAGGGTCAAGGGACACAGCAAATAGGGAGAGGGGGAGAGACTGGAACTTAAGAAAGATTGTGACTGATCTTACAGGGTCATAGATCTATTTGGCTACTCTTACAGGGCCATCAATTCAGCAATTACTTTTGTGTTATTTTATGGATATCTTGCAACCCTAAAAATTGAATTGAATTGTAAAAAGATGAAAGTGACTTGCACCCAACTATTTTTCTTCCCACCATATACCAACAACGACCCTGATGTTAACCCACCTGGGGGACTTCATTCACCACCCAGGGGTAAGGCGATTCTACATCTAGAAAACAAAAATATATCAGATAAAGGTCTCAGGTAAAAGGCAGAAACTCTCACAAGGAATATAAAGCAGTGGACTGCATATAATGAAATGTACCTTTCAAGTCTGAACACTGCCACAGGTTTCAGCTGTCCTCCTTAGGAAAGCAAACATCTGGTGGGGTCCAGGAGGGCTAGGCGGGGTAGATAAGTGCACCTTGTTGGAAAGTACGCTATTCAATTGTGCCATTAGGTCTCAATTCCATGCAATAACGCATAACTGCATTATTTATTTTTAGATGTTATTATAAAGGAAGAATAGCGGTAAAAAAGAGTCTGTGCCCTTATTGTAATACCTTCCTTGGTTACACTGCATACAGTGTTGTGACAGGTGTAGCTGGATGGTGCTCATAGTGACAGCAAAGGATGGCACCGTGCAATGCCATAAAAGAAGAAGAAAAGTAACCAGCGCTCTCATAGAAATCAATAACTTAGTTTTATTCTTGTCGCCTCAACATAATCCAAATACAGCCGACGTTTTGCAGCATCTCAGGGTCCCTTCCTCAAGGTCACATAGTGCATTTAGGTGATTTGTATTTATGTGCTTAACTCAGCATATGGTTTTTCAATGCATTGCATTCCTTTTTTATGAGTATCTTGTTGTTTTTCCAGAGTCACATTTGCACGATATTGTCAAAAGTATTGGGACACCTGCTTTTACATGCACATGAACTTTAATGGCATCCCAGTGTTAGTCCATAGGGTTCAATATTGAGTTGGCCCACCCTTTGCAGCTATAACAGCTTCAACTCTTCTGAGAAGGCTGTCCACAAGGTTTAGGAGTGTCTCTATGGGAATGTTTAACCATTCTTGCAGAAGTGCATTTGTGAGGTCAGGCACTGATGTTGGATGAGAAGGCCTGGCTCACAGTTTCTGCTCTAATTCATCTCAAAGGTGTTCTATCGGGTTGAGTTCAGGACTTTGTGCAAGCCAGTCTTGTTCCTCCACCCCAAACTCGCTCATCCATGTCTTTATGGACCATATACTGTGTGTTGCATAAAAATGCAGCTTGCTTAACTTTTTTCAGCGCACTGCAATGCAACACAATACTCTTATTGGAAAAAAATATTAAAAGAAAAAATGTAATTAAACATTTGTTTACTGCCTATGGGCTTCAAATGTGCTTAAAAAGATGCTTGAAAGTGCATCTAATATGAATGGGCCCTTACAGATCGAATGCCAAACAATTGAATACTTTATGTGACCTATTGAAGGCAATTGATCTTTTGAAAGCTTGTGAAAATGAACTGTAAGGGCCGGTTCACACAAGCGTGACTTTGCTTGGTGATTTGAACGTGACTTCAGCGTGACTTTGGGCAACTTACAGCGTAAATTAAAGCGACCTCCATGCCAGGCGACTTTGCCTGTAGCCAATCAGAGAAGGGAGGGAGGGGGTTGCCTGGATAATTCGTGGTGAGTACCTTGGTAAATTCTTTTCTTTTTCCTGAAAAGTCGCTTCAATATAGGTAGTACAGGAACCTTTTTTGAAGTCGGAGCGACTTCAGTAGTGTAAATTAAGACGGCTCTCATTCACTTCAATGGGATTTCTGATGTCAAGCGACTTGAAGCGACACAAGTCGGAGCGCAAGTCGCCTATGTGCAAATTAAAAGTATCACGTACAGTGCTCAGTTTTGTAAGCACACTAATATGGATAGAATCGCCTTATACACAGAATGAAAACATGTTTTATATAATCATTTTTTGTTGTTTCACACCCTGACCTTAGGACTCAGGACAATTAAATGTGAAGTGATCTCGCCTTGCATAGCAACCCAAGCAAGGAGTCCTTGTGAACAGGATTGCCGTTACCATTCCAGGCCAGATGTTGCTATGCAGTGTGTAATGCAGGGCCCCAGTCTGAATAAGTGCTTGCCTGCTGGGGTGCTTGGTTTACACATCACCCAGCATCTAGGATAAGCAGCTCCTTTTTATTCTTTTGCTTCCCATCCCCCCACCTCTAGCCAGCCTCTTTTCATTTAAACTGTGTTTTTGTCTGCACGTGAGTCATTAAAAAAAAAAGGAGGAATGCACCAGCAGGAACAACCAAGGGAAAAGCATTCTAGCTGAAGCAGCTTTCCCACCCCTCCTTCTTCCCAATGGCATGTTCTGTGCCTGTGTGTGAAATCTCCTTGTAACGAGCACTCTCTGAAATTTCTTTCTTTTTTTCCCTGAAGATGAACATTTGTGTGGTGCACCCTGGACCGCCGCCAATGTCTATGTGAGGGACCGTTAGCAGGGCGATGGGATGTGGTAGCACTATGCAGAGAGGATAGGATCACAGACACACATCCACACACACACACAGGAGGAAACCAAGCAAGAGGGGCTGTGTCTGTATATTCCAGCAAAGCCACAGAGGAGGTACTGGAGATGGAAATGGATGCTGCTTGTTAGGCCATGAGCCTGTTTAACCAGGATTTAATGTGATGCTTTTTCTGGGGTTGACATCTGCAGAGCGTCTGATCCAGCCAAGGTGAAGAGAAGGTAATGTGTGAATGTTAGGTCTTCCTTTTTCTCAGGCAGGGAAGTTTTCCCGTAATCCTGCAAACAAATAATCAATGCAAGGGGATTGGATGGGAGACATATTATTGTTTAAATGTATTGGCAGTTGACCTATGAATGTAGCCTATGACCATTGATAAATATAAATATTTTAAACTATGTATTACATTATTGGATTATTGACTTTTTTTTTAAATATGCCTAAAAAATATAAAGTTGTATACAATGTAAGATGAGTGGGTCAGTGCACTTATGTATATTGTAGACGCACCGATATTATATTATACTTATATAAATAGAATACAAATAACAACTTCAAAATGTAGAGATGACCTGTTCAAAAAAAAAAAAATGTAAGGAATATGTGAACCATCCATCTTGCCTAATGAATGGCAGAGGAGGTGGACCATTTACGGGCAGAGCACCTAGATGTATTGGTACTATGCACGATTTATATTGCAAGGTGTAAGTAGTAAAGCAGCCATTAGTGGCTTGGAAGTAGTGCTGATGGATGATGAAAAAGAACACCATGACATGGAAAGGGAAGATGAAATCTAATGTATCTGATTACATAGGTGAACGTTGCACTTTGAGAAGATGCAATGAGTGTGGATCAGAGAGATGTGCATTCGGGGGGGTAATGGCACACGGTATAGGATGTTTTTCATTCATTGAGATACTAGCAGACATGTAAATTGCATGGTGATGAAGGCGGCGTTGATTTGTCCAACAGGGACATATAAAATTGTCAGGATGATTGCTGGAAAGAGTAAAATATAACCGGTTTAAGGCTTTCCATGGTCACAGTGTTTTAGGAGGTGTTTAGGTCTAAAAATAGCCTTGGCAGATTTAGTGCTATACACACATGATGTGGGCAGCCTACCCAGACAGAGCATGCAGCTAGGAAACGTGAGACATTATAAAGCTCCTATTCCCCATGATAGTAAAAATGTTTTTTTTCTATTATGAAAAGGGGGGGGTTGCCACTGCAATTTGCTGAAAAGCCCATATCGTATGGCTGAGACTCCATTTCTTGTAGAAGGTTTTAACATGTTCCATCCTGATTATAAAACAGGAGATTAGTGTGTTCCAGGACAAAGGGTTAAACTCAGTTGAGACCTTATTCTAGTGTCTCCTTTTGTACAATCAAAGAGACATTTCCTAACTAGTTTGTTGTAAAGATAGCTAATTTTGCATATCTTACTAGTAAACAAGTCTTAAATATTATTTGCACATGATTTGCATGCAGACTGTCATGGTGGGTGTTAGTCACCTGACATGGAGTTTTGACGCTCTTCCATATAATGTATGCCACCGAATGCAGAGATAGAATTACAAGCTCGAGAGATAAACCTTAAACATTACCCATGTGTATGTTCAGGATATGATCATTGTTGGCTGGCCCACTTCTTCAGTTCTTTCAAGCCAAGTACCAGGTACTTGTAGTTGAGGCCACAGCAAATGTTTTATGTTTCTGTGATGTCATGATTGCTATGGAAGCTACCTTCTTCTTATAAGCAGTGGACTCATGGAGTTGTCCATGATATCCTCCCTGCACTCTTGAATATGGTAGAGGGAACAGTATTAAATATATATATTTTTGATTTAAGCTGTCAAAATTGCATTGGGATCATAAAGTAACATAATGCTAAATGTTGCATTCTGTGAAAAAATGAAGACACATCTTTCACTCTTATTAGTCTTGGGAAGCCATATTGTATTTGCAGAGAAATATTGTACTACTCTGGTTTGTAAAACAAAAATACCTTTTTTAAAAAAGGGGCATTATTTTAAGATGTTAATGAGAACAAATAAACATATATAATGTGATCATATAAATGATAGATTTTTTTTGTTTGCCTTGCTAATGGCTATCCACTGTGACTGCTCTGATAGAAATCTTCTATATTTAGATTGTTTGGAGTACAATTGTGGGAAATGTGTCTCAGCAATAGATGGAGCTCCATTGGGAGCTTGTGTTGGCTGCAGATATTGAACAGTCAATAAGGGAGAGTTTTGTGCTGCTCAAATGAGGATGACACCTGTGTTAGTATAAAGTTGGGATCTTGTGTTCTGGGGATTACGTGTGTTACTTGAAGATGCGCTGTCTATTACAGCTGTGAACCCTTTGACGGGAGCTGTGACTTGTTGACTGCCTGTATGTAGAACAGAGAGGTGTCTTTGATAAGGTGCGTTCTAAAGTTGTCAATCCAGGACTATCACTTACATGACTTAACTGAATGTTAGCTTTATAGAAATATAACATGTATAAGTTGTATCCTTTATGATATCTACATTATGAAGTTATCAAGAATCTGAAACAAAGAGGTTGATTTATTAAAAGAAAATAGACTGTTTACGTTGCAAGTGAATTTGCCCCAGAGTTTAGTGAGTGTGGTGAAGTTTTAGTTTGCAAAGAATACCCAATCACATGCAAACAGCAATTTTTTTTTTTTTGCACATGATTAGATGATGGAAGTCAGCAGAGCTTCATCTCATTCACTAGGCAAAGTGGAGAGTCTAATTTCCTTTTGTAAATCAACTCCACTGTGTATTTTCCTTAGGATCCTTTCATACAGGCATTCCGATCAAGTCCACCTGTCAGTTTTTCAGGCGGACCTGATCGGACGCTCCATTCACCCCTATGGAGCTGTGGATGTCAGTGGTGACATGTCCGCTGACATCCGCCGCTCTCCGATCTGATCCTGTCTGTGAAATCCAAACGGATGGAGACCCTATTTTCCATCCGTCTGGAGAATCGGATCAGATAGGATCGGATGAAAACAAACAGGTGGATCTGTTTTCATCCGATCTCCATAGAGGAGAGCAGGGCTCTGACAGGCCCATCTCCGCACAGTGAGTGGAGACAGATCTGTCATCCGCCTGCTCAGTGGGGATCAACAGATCGATCCCTGCTGAGCAACGCAGAGTCTGTACACAGACAACCACATGTGAATGGCCCCTAACACATATCCACAACACAGTTGAGCACTCAAGTGATAATTTATTTTATTTAACCACTTCCCGACCGCCGTATGCAGAATGACGGCCGGGAAGTGGCTGAGTTATCCTGACTGGACGTCATATGACGTCCTCAGGATAACAAGCCGCCGCGCGCCCGGGGGGGCGCGCATCGCGGCGATCGGTGGTGTGGGGGGTCAGTCTGACCCCCCGCAATGCCGATCTCGGTAAAGTGCTTCGATCCCAAGCACTTTACCATGTGACCAGCCGTGACCAATCGCGGCTGGTCACAGTGTAATACAGGAAAGCCGTTTATCGGCTTTCCTGTACTCAGGTCTGCAGACCTGATGAGGGGAACAGTCCCTACGTCGGCTAGCCGCGAGGGGAGTAGTCCAGACGTCTGGACTCATGTCCTTTCGGCTATTTGCCGAAAGGACATAATGTGACACTGGTCGGCGCTAACCAGTGCCGACCAGTGTACCATTTCACGAACCCTAGCTTCGTGAAATGGCTCTAGCCGTAACGCCCCCCAGTCTGACTGGGGGGTGTGGTGGCTAGCGGCGCTACGCGCGGGGGGGCCCGCGCGCCGCCGAACAATAGGACTCCTGCAGTATACTGCAGGTCAGTCCTATTGAGTCGGTGAAGGGCCGGCAGTAAGACGTATGCCGCC
>BLSH010148152.1:884534-903611 GCA_018402905.1 Glandirana rugosa
CCCATTTATTTGTAGGGCACTTGCCCTAGTTTGAAGATGATTTTAGAACAGTTATATGGCTTCTACCGTTAATTAATACTTTTCAGACACAGTTTGAAGATGAACCACATTCATCTCCATTTTTGCATTTTTTATGTTTTTATTTTTTTAAAAATATTTAAAGTTATTTCCCTGTCCCCATTTTTTTGTAGGGCACTTGCCCTACCCTTACCCCCATTTTACTTCCTTTTGCAGCCCTCTGGGGCTTTCCAGGACTTTCCTACAGCCATTTTTGTGCCTAAAAGTTCGGGTCCCCATTGATTTCAATGGGGTTCGTTGTCCGTGCGAGCGTTCGGGTTCCGTCCGGACCCGGACTTTGTCCCGAAGTTCGGACGGACCAGCAGAACCCGAACGTCCAGGTGTTCGCTCAACTCTACTAGTAAACACTACTAGTTTTTAGGTTGAACGAAAAAAAACTCACAGGTCAGGTTGGAGTCTATGTACTAACAGTCCGATGTTAGTATGGCGATCTCCCCTTCTGTGTTATTGTGCTACCCCCCCACCCCCCAAAACACTCCAGTCAGTGCTTTCAGCCATTGGCTGAGAGAGCTGATCGATAGCCGGTTGGCAGACCATTTTCAGACATGATGACCCTTCGACAGCCAGCTTCTGTCAGACCAGCTTCCATACACATGGGCCGAATGTCGGCCAGTTTCTATTGAATCGGCCAATGTAGCCCAGCATTTGCCCTGTGTTTTCCAGGCTGTAGAGATCTTAGACTGTAAGCTCCTTGAGGGCAGTGACTGACATGAATGTACACTATGTAAGGAGTCTAATTGCAATGAAAACCTGAATGATCCAACTGTAAAAGCAGATCCAGGTTAGTAATCTGAAAGATATAGACATTAGGCAAACAACCCAGTATCTAGATTATGTTATAAACTGCTTGCCTGTACTGTGCTTGTATATGTATATGGGAAGACAAACATGTTTTCCATTGCTGCTGTATATCAGATCAGGTGGATCAGATAGCAATGATTGTCTGACTACAGGTACAATTTCAACATATTTAAAAAGCAAGATTATCTACACATTTGAGGGTGGTGTGTCCTGGCATAAAGTACTTTGAAGGATACACTTGGGTTTAAGGTTGAATTTACCATAGGCATGTGTGCCTAGGGCAGCAGAGTTTAAAGGAGGAGAACTAAGTATAAATTGTGATAATATGTTCCTTATTTCATGCTGTCTGCCTCTGGCACATTTCTTACTATATTAAGTATCATAGAGGTAAAGGGGTGTAGAGGGTGTGGAGAGGAATAAAAGTATTCTTTATAGTTCAGGAAATATAAAAAACATCTCTCCCTTCTCTTTTTTTGTGGCCTGCGCATTTTTCCTGCATATAAAGCTGACCATATGAGAAGAAGGAGCAAGCAGAGTGGAGGGGACATTAGAGGGGCAAAGAGACAAGGTTATATGTCTGCTGTTTATCCTTTCCTTGTCCAGTCAAAAGCTGGGGAAGGGACAAAACCTGGATGTGTTATTCACAGAACTTGAAGAGACACTGTCACCTGCCTTTTGCAGGCTAACGTTACTGTGTCTCCAGAGAAGAACCGCTTTCACCCCCACCCCCTTATACTCACCTTGCCATCACTGCCTCACCTCCACAGCCAACTACAATACCTGAAACTTCAGGATATGGAGGAGCATGTGACATCCTGTCATGTGACAGTGCTCAGGTCTAGCATCCAATGTCTACGCCGGAGCATTGTCACATGACTGAGAAAGTGACGTCACCATTCCCCTGGTCCATGGATACCCAAGCTAGACTTGTCTGCTAAACATGTCAAACATGTCTGCATTTGTTAATTTACACTAAATGGCATGTGTTGGGATTAGTAGTTTAGAGAAGAAAGAAATTTCAGAAGAAAGATGTTGTTCAACTCACAGGAAGCGACAAAGAAACTGCATTTCAGGAAAGATCAATAGGTATTTTCTGTATATGTTCAAAATGTTCTTAGCCTGGAAAAAGAAAATTAAGTCTCTACATCTAAGGACTTCTAAGCTGGAATATATTACATTGTTATTTTATTGGGTTTAGTTATCAATTAAATAGGTATTCCAGGTATGGCTATATTATACATAGTTACATTGATCCAGCTGGGACCAAGGTAACTATGTATATACCATACCTGGCTGATGCCCCTGGAAAGCTGGAAATCTCCGAAGTAGACATTGCCACTTGAGTGATCTCCACTTGCTTCTGAGTCTCATGCTGAATGCCTTGTCTGATGCATTGTGAACACAGGAGATTGGCCACTCTAATCAAAGAATGTTTTGCATTTTCTGAATAAATGCAAAGCATTCTCTAATTGGATGAGGTGTATAGAATCATGGCTCCACCTTTCTGCCTTGTCCAATCAAAGAATACTTTGTATTGCTTCAGAAAATGCTAAATATTCTCTGAATGGCACCCGTGCCAGGCAGTCAGCTTCTGGTGTTTAGTAAGAAGGAGTGCAGCCACTCGGCACAGGACTCAGAAGCAATTGGAGATGGCTGGAGTAGCAGTGTCTACTTCGGTGATTTCCAGTTTCCAAGGGCATTAGCCAGGTAAAGTATATACATAGTTATATTGGTTTAAGCTAGACCAATGTGACTATGTAGAATATAGCCATACCTAGAATTCTTCTGCAACTGTAGCAGAGAAAAGGGATGTAAATGTAAAGCAGGGATGTAAATCCCAAGAGTTAATATACAGAAATACAAATCATTTTGCAGGTAAAGCATGTATATATTTGGCTGTTTGCGTGGAGTTCAGCTTTGAGTTCTTAGTTGGCACTTAGAGAACAAATATCTACATACATCTACTAGAGAATTGTATTTTCCAACTGAACTCAAGACTCAGTCACTAACTAGTGGTATGAGTCTTTCAAGATCATATTAGATTCCACTGTGTGAATATCATTATATCTCAAGTGTTATCTGCTAGATGACATCATGTCTACATGAGACAGAAAGCAAAGGGCACAATCCCATTGGCAGAAGAGCACAAGGTCACTAGGGAAAATTATCAGTTGCAGTCTGAATGGTGTAAGCTTTCAGGGATATGCATTTCATGTATGCAAACCTTTCACTTTATAGATGTGTCAAGTAAGGTAAAAACCCAAGCTTTTATCCTTTCAGTTGAGAACAATTAGAAGTGGTAGAGATCTAAAGTCTCAGCGCTTCCCTGCAGTGTTTGGTCTTCATATTTCAGTGCAAGGGTGTTGTTAGATGCATGATTTATGATTGGTGTACTTAGCCTGAGATGACATTTCTCTGAGAGCTAAAAGGCCAAGCAAGAGACGTAATGGTGATCAAGAGATGATATACTGTCATGTGTCCCTGTCTGGTCACTATACTGGAATCAGATGAAGCAGACTTCTGCTGACAAGACCAGTGCAACGTATGAAAAATACTTTCATTTCTAACATTTATAACTAGTAATGAGGTCCGAGGCTTTAACCCTGTCACTGGATGCACTGCTGGGCTTTAATCTCATCATGTTTCAAAGTAGCTCCATTGGGTGGCAAATCAAGGTATTCCCAGTAGGGCAGCTGAAGCTTTTGATTAACTAAGTATTTATTGCAGTTGCAGCTGGTCCACCAATTCATTTCAGAACCTGTGCACTGATATCTTCTTAGCATTCAACCAGCTGTATACATACGCATGATGCTGTTCTCAACAATACTTCGAGGAGCTGATCCGTAATAAAATATAATTACATCTGCATATAATGATGATTGTTCTGGATTGAAATTTAAAAATTTATTTTATTTGATATCTTGTGCATTACTATAAACTCCACTTTAGTACTGAATAACTAGACATTCAAAATATACTACCAATAACAGCATCAGTATCTCTAGATGGCTTTTTTGGTTTGTATTAACAGTAATGTTGTTATATGCTTTCCTGGAGTATAGCTTTTAAGTAAACTTTTCCAAAGAAAAATATGAAAGCTGCCATGGTTGACCTTTCCTGGCTGTTATGCTAATCAACTGGCTTGAGTCAAAAGGTGGCTATACACTGTTAGGTTTTTTGTTTTTTTGTTTTTAATTTAGCCAGGGGGCTAAACATACAAATGAGGAAGGTGGAGGAAACCCCCTGCCAAGACCAGGGATCCCTCCGCTATCAGAATACACTGATCAGTGCCTGCAGCTGATTGGTTGGAGTCGCTGATAGAAGAAAAAATTCCAACATGTCCCTCTGAGAAAGGTTAATCAAATGATCAAGCTGGGACGGCCATACACTTGACTGGGGAGTGGCCAAGCCCGCCATGTGAGAGGATGCATCTCTCACAGCTCCGTACCTGATCCGTCTTGCAAACCTCCCCCAGCATCAATATAGCTGCCGTTTTGGGCTCCACAGCTGGCTACTGCTCCACTGCATCTCCCAGGTCAACCGCCGGTCCTCTGCATGAGAGGGATGACCCCCAAAGGGAAGGAAGAAGCAGCAAGCCTGGACGCCAAGATGGCGCCATCGCTGCCAAACTGTTCCTGCTGAACTGGCCAGATTTCAATCAGTGTATGGCCAGTTAGAATAAGGTCCATAGTTGCTTGTTTCTTCTCAGTAAGTGAGAAGAACTGAAGCAAGAGGATCAGTGCGACAGCCAAGCAACTAACATTTGCAAAACTACATTTAAACAATGGCAGCCTCCGTGTTTCTCTTTGGCAAGGTTTCTTTCAAAGTGTAGGTATTGCAAAACGTTTTTGATAGTTTCAGTAGAGTAGGGAATGGTTGAAACCCCTACGAGATTGTTTTTTTTTTACTGTCTGTGATCTGCTGGTGAGATTTCCCTCACTTCCTGTCTTGGCGATGCAGCAAGAAGGAAGTGGAAATCTCCTCAAAGTGAAAGGAAATCCCATTTCAGACACCAGTGGGTTGGTTTACTAAAATTGGAGATTGCAAAATCTGAAGCAGCTCTGCACAGAACCAATCAACTTTCAGGGTTTTTTTTGGTCAAAGTTTATTTGAACAAGCTGAAGTTAGAAGCTGCTTGACTACCATGCAGACCTGCACCAGATTTTGCACTCTCCAGTGGTAGTAAATCAACCCCCGGAACATATTTCCCTCTTGGAAAATTTCCCCTCACCTTGCTCCTTTCTGTCTCAGTGACAATGGTCACCAGAACAAGCAGAGGGGTAAATCACTGCAATAAAAAATGTCAGAGGGTCAAACCCTTCCCTACACCATTCAAAACTGAAAAAAATACCTTTACATGCATTTTAAGCTGTATTGTATTCAAACCAGAAAGCATGGCTTGTGATATCGCCAGAATAAGAACTAAGCCTGACTCTGCACGTTTGATATTGCACAGAGCCCTGAACTACAGTTGTACTAACTCCCAGGACTTTACTAAAGATCCCACTAAAATCAGTCTGGTGAATGGCATTGTCTATTGTAACAAAAGTATTAATACACAGTGCAGCAGCATATTTGTTCTGTGTTCATTTGCTGTAATGGGATTGACTTCATCCTGTTTATTGGCTTTTTTAAAAACAAAGAATACTTTGACATTAATTAGGCTGTCATTGTGCAAAAGTCCTCACTAATAATTCTCATATAGAGACATACATTACAATCAGTAGAACTTTTTGAAATTACATTTTCATCAAATATAGCAAGAGGTGATACATTTTAATACCGATTATTTATTTTTTGCTTTGGAATCTGAAGACAAACATATTCTTCCTTACTTCTAGGGTATGTTGGTGAGGGCAGTAACTGGTGTATATACAGAGATCTTGTTCACTGAATGGATGGCTTTTTCCTGTCTTTGAGGTCGAATGGTCTGGAGATCACATTCCCAAGTGCTGAGTCATATCAAGACACAATCAAGTAGTTAATCTATGGACGGAAATGTAGTCCGGATTCCTCTGAATGTTTAGTAATATACTTGTCATCCAGGAAATCCCACCTTTAGAATTATTTTGTTTAATTAAAATGACTCAGAAGGGTGGTCCGATTTTAAGTGCACCTCTGCCCAAAAGTTAACTTAGAAGAGAATAAAGGGTTTATTCTATATTTTTTTCTAAGAATCATTCTTACCTAGGTGGATGCAGCATTAGTCCGATGCTGCATCGGTCCCTCGCTGGCTCTAACACTGAGAACTGAGTGATCAAACACTGCCAATTGCTCGGTTCTCAGTGCGTCCTGAGCAAAGAGCTGGTGACTGTCATCTTCAGCCCGCTGTCTGCTGAAAACGAGTCACAGGAGTGCAGAACGAATTGCACTCCTGTGATGCACAAGAGAAGTACATCCAAACGAGCTTTAACGGTACTTCTCCTTTAAAGCCTTTCTATACCCAAAATCCAACATTTAATATATGATAGTTTATCAGTCCTCAGGTGTTGTGGCTGCATTAGTTACATGTAACACACTTCTTGTCCTACAGTGACAACACTCACTCAACATACTGTGTCTTTGGAGAGACAGCAGTGTCACCTTAGGACAGGAAATGTGTTAGGACTACAGAATAACTCCTTCCTCCTCCTCTTCATGACATAGAAAGCAGGTAATTGGCAGTTCACAAAGAGATATGAAAACAATGCGACTGGTAAGAGTGTAGCACAGACTGAGGGTGCAGAAAGTTATCAGCTCACTCAATTTCTGGCAGGACTAGCTTGAGGGTGGGGCCACCTTGCCCGTGCACACAAGGGTACCTCTCCTATGTATATACGTTATCAAGGCCCAGGACCAGACAGGCTGCGTTCATGTGAAAGTCAACATTATGGCAGAACCCTGGCATAGAAATGAGCCAAACACTGTGTGCAGCTAAGTAACATACAGAGTTTCTCTGTGATGTATTCTGTCCCATGTCACTACACACCCTTGCTCAATATATGTTGCATTTTTGAGGGACACCGTTAAGCCCATGCCCTCTCCACCAGTCCAGCGTACTTCTGCCGCCTCACTTCCAGTTACAAAATGGGGTCCCACTGACAAAGGCTGAATTGGAGGCAGCAGCAAGGAGCTGATTTCCTCAGGTTTCATATTCACACATCCAAGAACTTTATAGAATACCACACAGAAACCACATTTAATGTAACTGTCTCATCTTTGGGCCAGCATCTAAGTGCAGGAATTAATGCTGTCTATTGATGGTGCCCCAACTATGAAGGTGATGGCCTAGGGAGAAAGGAACATAAAGACATTATCAGGATTACAACAGTGATTCCTACAAGTGGTATAAAATACCTTTAAATGTATTACTTATGTGCTATCACTTAAAGCGGAGTTCCACCCAGTTAAAAGTCAGCAGCTACAAAAAGTGTGACTGCTGACTTTTAACAATCTGACACTCACCTGTCCCTCCCTCCAGTGATGCGGTCGCCCAGGGCTCGCTCTTCTCCCCCTCCCCTCGACGGCATCACAAGTGTGGGCACCTGGCTTTGGCTTCAAAGCCGGGCATGCACTGCCCATGCGTGAGTCGTGCTTCCCCTTGTGAATGGCTGGTGTATCTTCTGGGACCTGTGACGTGTCCCAGAAGATCGCCGAGAGGGAGGCGGAGAAGGTGAACTTCCATCCGGAGCCGCAGCTCCGGGAGGGGAAGTGGACCTGGGACCCTGTGAAAACAGGGTCCCCCCCCCTCCAAAAAAAAGACATGCCAATGGTGGCATGTCGGGGGGGGGTCACCTTCCCTTAAGGAGGAAGTTCCATTTTTGGGTGAAACTCTGCTTTAACAGGAGAAAATATATCGAGCTCTACTTTAAGGTATTTTAAATTCTGGAAGTTACTGTTATGGCAAAGTATATTCTATGCATGAGTGCTATCTAATGTAAAATGAACATTCACCATTAAGGATCAATGGTTATGTGACTTCTATCTGCTTCTGTAACTCACATCTTTGAGAATACATAATATTCAGTTCCATATTAATTTTAAAAGTTCTAATACATGATCATTCTGGAGATGATCAAATAGAAAACTAGAGACAATAATGTGTTTATGTCTCACTGAGCAAGAGCACAGGCAGGCCATTCATCTATATGGCCAGCCCCCACACATGCCCCCTAGAGCTGAGGTCGCTGACTTTCTAAGGGCATACTGCCTGGCCACGGGCAGGCCACAACCACAGCCAAAGGTCTGCACCTAAGGTCTGTTCTAAGCATTTGTTGAGGGGCTGAGTGTAATTGAAACTAAAGATATTCTTTAAGTGGAGTTTAATGTATGAGCCAGGGTGCAGTTCCATGAATCCAATATTATATTTGTTTCAGGCTCCCAAAAAGAAAGTTCAGTTGTGTTGAACGGCAATTTCTTTATCAGAAGCCCAAATTACTAGCTAAGAAATGACTTTAGAAATATTTCATGTGACTTGAGTTTTTACTTTTCTACGTGACGCTGCTCCTTTAAATCAAACATGTTTATGCGTTACATGTGAGATCACATGAGTCTGGTAACTAATCCATAGAACAGCACTTTTAATTTACTTTTGTAAATACAAAATTAACAATTGAGGTATTCCTGTAATGCTCAGCACAGAACGCAGCAAAAAAATGTGTTGACCTGACACATGAATGGATAAAGGTGACAAACAGCTGCCTTGTTTTAGCATACAATGCCACTACAAGGCTAAAATACAGCAGCTGACCAGTGTCATGTGCGTAATTTGCAAACACTTTCACATGGAGGGAAAAACTATTACTATACATTTTTTAGCATTTATTGATTAGTTTTCATGTAAAACATTTATAGATTCTGTCAAAACACAATGTTAGCAAAGGTTTACACTTTGGTCTGGACCAGACAGAGAGACCCTGGCCCTCATGTGCGGAGGCAGCAGTACCTGGGCATCCCAAACATTTAAGATCACCAACACCTGGTGTGCCACAGGTTAACCATGCCTGTTCTCGGTACAAAAACATTCAAGACATTTTTGGCTATACTTAATATTATCTAAAATGTATCATGAACACCTACAATGTGCATAGAATGTTTGAAATACATGTATGAGTGTTTCTCAGCCACAGAGCCACGGTCACCCTCTTCACGTGCCTCTAGCTAGTGGCAAATTTCTTAACCTCCCACAGTGCCTACCAGTTCCCATATTGCCTCCCAACCCCTCATAGTGGTCCACAGTGCATGTTAACATTTTACAGTGCCTCCAAGCCCTCGCATTGCATGTCAATCTTCCACAGTGCGCCCCAGACCTCTGCAGTCTTTCCAGCCCTCATGGTGCCCCAACAGTCTCTCACAGTGTTCCCCAGCATCCATAATGTTCTTTAGTCCCTCACATTGCCCCTGAAATAATTACAGTCTCCTGGAGAGACCTCCAGCCACCTCACAGACCCCAACCCTTACAACTCCCTCCAGAAGCCTCATCCCCTACAGGACCATCAAGTCTGCTGCAGGGTCCCCTAACCCCCTCACAGTGACACCCCGCCCCAACCAGAGCCTTCTAGAATTTCAATACATATTTCATATTCTCATACTTTTTCTGTGTGACTATAAAAACATTTGTTTTTACTGTTGGGGCACAGAAGGTTTTGGAAAAATTTACAATATTACTGCTGGTAACTTTTTGCTTGGAGTAGCCACATGCTGACTATATGCTGACCAAACCTTTCTGTCAATGCCCATCTTTTAATGGTGTTTAATGTCACCGTTAACATAGCTGTACCTCTATGAAGGCCCAAGTGACCTTTGAATATGATTAGGCCTCTTTAAAGGGCACATAACTGCTCAAAATTAAGGTTTCTTTTCAAACATAAAATGAACAAAAAGGGTAATGGCACTTATGACTATAATAGCAATAGCTCATGCATCTTGCCAAAATAGGAGGCACTTGAACGTTGATAAAAACACAGGAAATAAACAAATGATCAAACAGTGGATTAAATTGTATTTACTGCACATTTGCTAGGCAGCTAAAATAAATTGCTGCAGTTTTTACTATTGTCCAGCTGCCTTTGCCAGCAATCTTGATTCCACTCAATTCCATGGGATAAGAATACACTGCAAATATTAAATTGACATTGCATGCTCATAATTTATTTTCAAAGCATCTTACTTTTCATAGTCTAGGGTTAACATTAACCATAAACACAATCACGTACAAAGCATAACTTTAAGACAGAATTTATTTAACATCACAATGTACCTTTATCAGTGTAGGACATATGTTGAACATATGTCTCATCTTAGGTCCTTTATTACAAGAATAAGAATTCCCTGTACATCATGTTGTACAGATGCGTGCCATATAGTTTTCAATGTATAGAACCTATGCTTTTTGTATTGCATTCATCTGAAAATGATCCATTAATCCATTATTTACCAGTCTAAAAGTTGCTGTATGTGAACAGATATTGACCTAGGACAGTGGTCTACAAACTACGGCCCAGGGACCAAATTTAAAAAAACTGCCATATCCATGATCCCTAAGAAATTCCTGGAAGCCTTGCTCCTGTAAAAGCAACAGCCCCAATCTTTCTTGGACTCTTCTTGCGCATCTTCCTCTTTCCTCACTGGATCTCTTAATCCCCCAAATCTCTACCACCCATTGGTCCACAGCAGGTATACGTACCATCCATCAACTTTTTGCTAATGGACATCTATGTTCGTTCCAATACCTCTGCCAACAATATCATCTGAACCACAGAAACTTATTGAACTACCTTCAAATACGTTCAGCCCTATCCAGAATACAATGGTCCACGCACCCTCTCCTGGGGATCCTGGTGAAATTCTACGACCTCCCCAGTGCAACCTCCAAGGGCATCGCAACCATCTACAAACTACAAAAGTTGCAGGACACCTCGGCTACAAACGCCTCAATGAAACACTGGGAACAAACAACACAACTCCCTTACCACACCACAGTGGCACCGAGCCCTACTATCCACATTAAAGTCCTCCCACTGCATCAACCACTGGGAATCGGTGCAAAAAAATGTCCACAATTGGTACTGTAGCCCAAATCTATCTCTCCACATCCTCCCTGTGCTGGAGGAATCGTGGGAACACTGGAACTATGCTACACATTTGGTGGCAATGCCCCCACCTGTCTAAATTCTGGACTTAAGTTGCTCTATTGATTACCTCCATAACGTAACATTTAGCGGTTCTTTGCTTGCTTTTATCCAGCCCTTGGGGCACTATTTTATCCACTATACCAAAAATGGGGCATCATTCCCTACCAATAAAGGGGCACAATTTTCCCACTGACATCAAGACCTTTTCTACTTTCAATGGCCATAGTCAGGTCCTCCTAAAGTCTGAAGGACAGTAAATTGGCCCTTTGTTTAGTGTAGTGTAGTGTAGAGACCCCCTGTCCTAGAATATGCAAATTTGTAATACGGTCATGTAGTAATTTACTCATTCATGAAGTATGTATCTCATGGTGCGCATCACTGCTGATAGGGCCTTGCAAATAAGAAAGCTTTGTCAGATTTCCAGTAAATTTCACCTGATAAGGGCTGGATTACCCACAAAACAACTTAGGTGGGTGTCTAGGGCCCAGTGGCAAATTTGGAGATTATGTTGTGTTTTGGTGTACCAGAAAAGTGTACTTTTCAATATAAATTAAGGGTTAACAAAGATTACAACATACACAATTAGGAACTGCCATTTTTTATTCTATAGATCCTCTGTTTTCCATACCATAACCATAACCATAAGGGTTGATTTACTAAAGCTGGTGAGTGCAAAATCTGGTTCAGATCTGCACAGAAACCAATCAGCTTCCTGTTTTTTTTTCAAAGCTTAATTGAACAAGCTGAAGTTAGAAGCCGATTGGCGATCATGCACAGCTGCAACAAAGTTTGCACTCTCCAGTTTTAGTTAATAAACCCTATAGTGTTATGTTTTTATATTACTGGAATATGTGAATAGGGTCCGTATGTGGAAGGTGGTCTGGGGAGGAGGGTAGGCCAAAGCTGTTTACCTGTCTAGAGCCCTGTATGGTCTTAATCCAGCTCAGCCTGAATTTACACAATTTAGCAGGGGCATAGATATAAGGATAAGCATACTGCTTCAGATTTTGGACTAGGACCTTTCTCCTTGCCTGATCATACGTCTCAATAAGCAAGTACAAGAAAGGCATGTGAAAGCTTCCATGTTCCATGTGCCAGACCTAAACTTCCCTAAACAGCCCTACAGTATGACACTCAGCACACCTACAAAAATGGATGCATGTTTTGTACACCATGGCAAAGTTCATGATTTTGCTTGCATTCCTGCATCACACAAGTGTGGACAGAGCCTTCATTAGGTATGTTATCCACAGCATGTGTTCTGAAATCTTGGGAGTAAGCCTCTCTGAAAGTGGGGTGGATAACACCTGCTTAAAGGTAGTTAGTCCATTTCCAAGAATTTGTTTTAATGTGGTGGATGAAGCACTGCTACACAGAAAGATTGTGGACTTTGCAATGTTGTATATTATTTATCGCACAGATTTGTGTTTTAGCACTTGTGTATGTAAATATATTATATTTTTTTAATCCCAGCTGCTTTTCACATTATAAGGGTTTATAAAAATTGTTGATTTATTGAACAGTGCAGTTGTAGGGGATATGTTGCTCTGTATGAACAAACCACAGGGCAGTAAAAGGGTGGCCATGGTACATAATCTAGATTAGGGTCTTGGTTACAGCTGCCAGTGATGGGAGCTTTATACGTAACTGTAGTCTGTTAGTGCCTTGGTAGAGATGTATCGATACTGTTTGCAGATCACACCACTTGGCTTTATGTTTATGTTAGCTATACTGGATGAGACCGATTTTACTTGCCATTGTCTACAAAAAATCTTGCACTTTGACTGGTAAATAAGCACAATACCTTTATGTGAATTTTTGGTAATTTTGAAAGAATTATTACAGGACTGCCATTGTTGCCCTTAGCGGGCACCAATGCCAGTTCTTTCAGCTTCTTTCCGGTAGTCTCATTAAAAAGAGGAAGAGGTTATACCCCTAAAAACGTGTCAGTTTTATCATCTGTTGTGGGGATCTTCCCTGCTGGCTATTCTAGTGAATGATGTGAAGAGACCCTGTCTGGACTTGATTTACAATCAAGGGTAATTATTTTAATTGTAATTTTAATTTTAATGGATTTGTGAGTATATTCATGTGTTTTAGCAATATATGGTGCCTGTGCCAAAGGCTGGTGCATTCTTCTTTGTTTTTATATTCAATAGAAAAATTGCTAAGAGTCGTTCTATAAGCCTTCCTTGAGTTTTGACCATAGTAGAAAGTTTTGAAACTTTCATTGTTATTAGAATGCCTACTGGTTCTTTTGTTCATCTATAATTTATATATATAAAATAAATGTACAATATATACAGTATCTACGCTGCATAGTCTATCTGCAGCTAACTATCCTTCCTGTATTCTCAATTAGCTGTCATTTCTGGAGCAAACATAGATAGATATGCCAACTTAGAATATTGTCTATTGATAATCTAATTGACTTATAAAGTGAGCTCTGAATAATTTACATTTTATTGAACAGCTTTTAGGTAAACATATCTCTCATACACTTTTTTCTGCATGTTCAAAATTGCTGACTTCAAGGTTAGCCAAAGGCATTGCTCCTACACTGGCACATTCTGTTGAAAGCTAGGCATTGTATGCCACTGTTTCTCAACTGCTAGAGTACATACCCTTTTTTAAAATGTACAAATATACCTATAGGATGAGTAATGTGCAGTGAATAAGGCTCCATGCACACTGAAGCTGATGAACGATCGTTTTTGGGCCTTTGTGCGTTTATGGGCTGTTGTCTTAACGCCCTTAAATCGCGTTTAAGAGACGCTCTTCTGACCACAAAAAATGTTGAAAGCTTAAATACGATCATAAATGCTCAAAAATGATCATAAGTGCTCAAAAACGTTCAAAAATGCTCATAAACGCTGACGCCCATATATGTTGATGCGCAAAAATGCTAAAGAAAAGCTGATAAAAGCTGAAAAACTCACTACAAGGCTACTGACGTTTTTAGAATGTTTTTTAACGTCCAGTGTGCATGGAGCCTTATTGTAATGATACGAAATGTAGATCAATGAATATTAGTCCGCTATTCAACCTGTATCCGTTCTGATAGATTTCCATCTGATATTACAAACACAAGGACATAGCAATACAGTGGCGAATGTGATATTCACCAAACATTCACTGCAGGTGAATGGATCACTATCATTTAAACCACATGTACCAGGATGATACACCTTCAGTGAATGTTTGGTGAATGTCACATTCTCTACATATTAAATATACTGTAACCCTTAATTTACATACTGTAGTTCTACTGATTTTGGCATGGCATTTTTAGTTTAGTATTTTATGTTATTTTATTTATATGTAAAATGTTTAATTAGCTATATTGAAATGTTTTGTTGAAATGATTATACGTTTTCTTATTAGACATGTCATGTGATAGAGGATGAATTGCCTTCATTTGTAAATTAAATTTGGCTAGGAAAGTGTGTCAGGCCAATTATGCTTCCGTCTGCCAGATTCTGTTGGTGCACTGTCACACATTTAGTGTTTTCCATCTTACATTAACCAAGGCTGTTCCTCGATTATACAACTACATCAATAAATATTTTTGTAAACAATTAATGTTTTTTTAATGAGAGATAGATAAATAGAGTATAACTATGATAGTGACATGTAACGTATACTCATCATGCGTTTTCCAGCTAGAAAGCAAATAAGTAAAGCTGCCCATAGATGGATCGAAATTCAGATGGTTCAGCATGGGCCAGCTGAATTTCGGTCTATATCTGTATGGGCACTGTGGTTATACAGAAGTCGATCTACCTATTGCCTACTGTATTATGGCCCTGCTGGAAAATTTTCTCTTGATCAGCGCTGCAGGCTTGAGCCTCCCGTCAGAATATAATGACACAGCAGGGAGGATTCCCCCATCCACCTTGAATGTGTGTGATGGGGAATTGGGTCCATTTTTTTTTTGTTCAACCAGAGAGTTGAATAATAAAAAAAAAACATCTATGGCCAGCTTAAGTGTAATCCTTTCTGTGCCTTGCATGCAATGGTCACTTAGACCCCTTTTACACCAGAACGTTTTTCAGGCGCTTTTGCGCTAAAAATAGCAACTGAAAAGCACCTGAAAAACTCCCCCAATATACCCCAGTGTGAAAGCCTGAGTGCCCTTGCCCATTGAAAGCAATGGGGCAGCGCTCCCGAAGTGCTGAACACCACTTCGGAAGCGCCGCTAACCGGCACTTTTTTAACCCGTGCACCACCGCCGCCTGAATAGCTGCGCCACAGAAAATATCCCCCACACCATTACACCACCACCAGCCTGAACCGTTGATACAAGGCAGGATGGATTCATGCTTTCATGTTTATGCCAAAATCTGACCCTACCATCTGAATGTTGCAGCTGAAATCGAGACTCATCAGACCAGGCAACGTTTTTCCAATCCTCTATTGTCCAATTGTGGAAACCTGTGCCTATTGTAGCCTCAGTTTCCTGTTCTTAGCTGACAGGAGTGGCACTCGGTGTGGTCTTCTGCTGCTGTAGCCCATCTGCTTCAAGAGTCAATGTGTTGTGGGTTCAGAGATGGTATTCTTCATAGCTTGGTTGTAACAAATGTTTATTTGAGCTACTGTTGCCTTTCTATCATCTCAAACCAGTCTACCAATTCTCCTTTGACCTCTGACATCAACAGGGCATTTTCGTCCACACAACTGCTGCTCACTCGATATATTCTCTTTTGCAGACCAATCTCTGTAAACCTTAGATATGATTGTGCATGAAAATCCCAGTAGATCAGCAGTTTTTGAAATACTCAGACCATCCCATCTGGCACCATCAACCATCCCATTTTCAAAGTCACTTAAATCCCCTTTCTTCCCCATTGTGATGCTCGGTTTCAGCTTCAGCAAGTCATCTTCACTACATCTAGGTGCCTAAATGCATTGAGTTGTGGCCATGTGATTGGCTGATTAGCAATTTGTGTTACCAAGCAATTGAACAGGTGTACCTAATAAAGTGGCCCATGAGTGTGCAGACATAATACAATAAATAGCTTAATAGATGTTGGGTCATTTTAGTTTATTTTATTTGCACTTTCTAGGAGAGCAAATAATCTTACCACACTGCCATGAAAAATCTGACATACAGATCGTATATTTCGATTAAGGAAAAGTTATTTAAAGTAAAACTGAAGTAGCGTCAAGGAGTAAAAATTACTCTGAAAGTTCTGAAATGATCAAAGTTTTTTAATAATTACAAAATATGCAACTGGTCCTGACCACACTCCCTTTATTAATCCTTGCCCCCCCCATCCCCTTTTTGTCTTAACTGATTATGATAAATGTTTCTATAATTCAGTAACTGCATCAGCTTCAAGGGCATAAATACAGTATGTAAAGTACACAGCAGATAGAGTTTTTCTCTCATCCAGCCAAAATAGAGAGACATGACTTATTTCTTTATTGATACCTGGAAGTCTACTTGTGTTTTTGTGGTCATCTTAAAGAGGAAATAAACCCTGATGGGTTTTACTTCCTCTTTAGTTCCCTGCAAAGTAAAAACATAATGGGCTAGTATGCATCGCATACTAGCCCATTATGTGGCACTTACCTGCAAACGAAGCCCACTCTGTCCCCACTGGAGGCTACATCCATGTCGGTCCCTCCTTCTTCCGGGGCCGCAGTCTCCGGTGTAGCATCATTTTTTATAACCCCACAAATCTGGAAACCAGAAGTGACGTTCCTCGCCGCCATGTTGCTACACCCGCAAAGCTGTGAGATCGGCAGGTCAAAACAGTGTCACGTATTTCTATATACTGTATTTCAGTATCTAAGCTCAGTTTACTGTTAAAAAAAGTGTGAAATTAAAAACTCCAGTGGGTGTAAAAAGATGCCTGCTCTCCGCCTTCTCTCTGTATTCTTAGTGCGGGTGTAGCAACATGGTGGCAACGGACCGTCACTTCCGGTTTCCATTTTTGTGGGGTTATCAATAAATGATGCTACACCGGCTCTGTGACTGGCTGTAGCCATGTGACGTCAGTCTCGCGCATGCACGTGGGAGCCGCGTGCATTCCAGTCACTCGCTTGGGAAGAAATGGCATGGAGGGCCGTTCCTTCACAGCACATGCGCCAATGACATCATCGGTGCACAACACAATAAATATCTCATACACGGTGCACGTTTAGGAGATATTTACAGTACCTATATGTACAAGTTCCCCATGGAGATTAAAACCACTTTAAAGTGGTTGTCAAGGAAAAAAAAAAAACACCTGCAAGACAAAGACATAATGAGCTAGTATGCATCGCATACTAGCTCATTATGAAGTACTTACCTTAGATCAACACTGTTGCAGCGGTCCCTGGGCACCGATGTGACCAGCGTCATGTTGACTGTGCCTTTTCTGGGATCACGGGCACGGGCCAATAACAGCACGGACTCCAGCGCTGTGATTGGCAGGAGCCGCGCTGACGTCACTCCCGCGCATGTGCACGGGAGCCGTCATTTACGGCACACTTGGTGAAGAGACGGCCCAGTCCGGCTGTTTCTTCACTGTGCATGCCGATGATACCGGCACATGCATCTACACTGTATATCTCCTAAACCATGCAGGTTTAGGAGATTTGCACGGTACTTACAGCTAAGCCTTATTATAGGCTTACCTATAGGTGAAAGTGGTTGACAACCACTTTAATTATCGCTTTGTTTAAAATCCACAGTTAATTTAGTGGCCATTGTATGCAGAATGTATTCTGTAATTTTCTTTCTTTATAATGTTATCACTATGCTGCATATAGCACCAACATCTGTACAAGGTGAAGACACAGACGGGCTAAAAAATAGCTTTTTAACATAGCAAAAACCTAAAACAATAGGAGTCAGAATAGCTTTTTTTAATAATGTGTTGTAGAGGTCATATAGTGTATTCTTAAATTAGACAAACTAGAAGGAAGTTCTATCCCAAAACGTTTGACCCGTGGGAAAACATCTAACCCAAGCAAGTATTCTCATTCATTATTTTATATTTCATTGTATTATATGCAGAAAATTGAAATAAACATAGAAATGTCAAAGCAGGTTACACATATGGGAGTGTAGAGGTCTAGAAGTGACTCCTTGCAGTTTGTACTTTATGGGGATTGGAACCCCAGAACTATTGTACAGTTTTGCAAAGTTACAATCTACCAATCAAAATAAGAATTAATACTGCCTATGTGCCTCGTCCAATCAGAGTCAAAGATACGCAGGAAAATGTGTTGGAATTTTACTAGTTGTTGTGATGAGGTAATAGAGTGTTTTTATTCAAACACTCCAATAAATTAGACCTTATGAGTCAGTAATTGTCTTACCAGCCAATCAGATATCAGCTATTCCTTTTCCTAAAGCGTCAAGAAAGGAAATCTCGCTTTTGAGCAGTCAACCTTCTATACAGATAGTTATGATGAATGAGGGAAAACAAAGGGTCATAGGGCTCAGTGACAAAGCATTGGCACCAAGTCTAGAATGCATGAAGTAATTGCACATTGTATCTGTTATGAATTCCACATTGCATCTGTTAGCTGTCATCAAATCAAAAATCACATATCTTCAGATGTCTAGGGCATATACTTTCATGTTGGCTTGCTAATAAAAATACATAATATCCCTTAACTGTCTGATCTTTATCTTTGGTTGATATTTTTGAACAGCATTATAAAATGTTCTTTATGTACTTATGTACACCTTCAGACATTCAGCTGGCTTGTTTGGTAGTGTATATGAAACGGTCATCATTTACTCCGTAAAGTAACTGTAGGTCCCTTAGTATTATAAACCAAGGTTTGTTTTTTCAACTGGAAAATGGAAGAACGTGGCACCATGTGCTCGCCGCTTACTACTGTCTTTTGTAAACATAGAAACCCGGCTTCTGTGTTTACATGTGACAGCTCTTCCTCCTAGTAGCTGGCATATAGAGTCCCTCCTGCCCTGCAAATCCCAATGAGAAGGAAACACAAAGAGAATAGTGTAAAGTGGTCTACTACTGTACTACTGTAGTATGTGAAAACACCAATTTATTATAGGAGTAAAAATAAACTATAGGTATAGCACTCACAAAAGCGGGGGGGGGGGGGGGGGGGGGGG
>BLSH010148152.1:903621-915970 GCA_018402905.1 Glandirana rugosa
GAGTCGTTTCTTCGTCAGGTACCTAACCGTCGATAAAAGTGACTACGTCCGAAACTAGATTGTCAACTTCGTCGAAGTAAGTAAGGGACCGACCCCGACCTCACATCTCCTGGCCTGGAAGGGTCTCAAACAACAACGACGAAAGGACTCAGGGGGGGCGAAAACACTCACGATATGGATTTCAAGTAAAAATGAGGATATTATTTAACCACAAAAATGTATGATGTCATCATGTCATCATCTGGTGAAATGTGATGGGCTCAGGGAAGCAGCAACAACAAACTCTGGGAAGGTCCGGTCCTCTACACTCCAGCCCCAGCCAGGGAATGAATGAAGCTGCTTCAACTGTTAGATCAAAGCCTGCATCAGTGAAAATAGCTGCCAATCCATGGACTGCTTCTTTGCTGAGATGGGTGGCTATGTTCACTAATGCAGACTTTAATGTAACAGTTGGATCGGCTTGATTCATTCCCCGTTTGGAGTTCGAGTGTAGATGAATGGACAGCCCCAGAGTTTGTTATTGCTGCCTTCCTGAGCCCCCCTCCTTTTGTGAATGCAATACCAATAGCTTCTTTTTACTCCTATAATAAACTGGTGCTTTAACATACTACACTATTGGTCTGCTTTGCGCTACTCTCTTTATGTTCCCTTTACATGTGTATAGAGCCCCCTACTCTCCACTCAAGCTAACGGCATGTGGATCCACTCATAGTTTTAGTTGTTTATAGATATTGAGTTTTTCAGAACTCTGCACTCCATACATAACACACTCCTGAACTCTGCACTCTGTACGTAACGCACTCCTGAACTCGACACTCTGTACATATTACACTCCTGAACTCTGCACTCTGTACGTAACGCACTCCTGAACTCTGAGCTCTGTACATAACACACTCCTAAACTCTGCACTCTGTACGTAACGCACTCCTGAACTCTGCACTCTGTACGTAGCACACTCCTAAACTCTGCACTCTATACATAACGCACTCCTGAACTCTGCACCTATTCACTGAGAAAAAAAGCCCTGATAAAAAACAGTATACTCTGCAGTGGCGGCTGGTGGTAAAAAAAAAATTTTGGAGGGGGGAAGCAAACAGTGCACCCCCGGTCCGTCACTTACGAGCCCAGAACTTATCCCAACTATGCCGCGGGCAGCGCTTCCCTCCAGGCGATGGGCAGCAGCTTCCCCTGCATCTCCTTCTCAGCATCATGGTGGCTTCCGCCGTGTGTCTCCTCCCTCCTCCTCCTAGGACAATTGGAACGCTTTTCCTTTCAGGCATTTGAGAAATGGGTCTCAGACCCACTTCTTGACTGGCCAGGAGGAGAATCAGGAAGACAATAGCGAATATATATTTGCTATTGTCACACAACTGGGTGGGCTCGGGTGCAGAGCACTTTTTTGAAGCCTCTTAGAGCCTCTGGCTCTAATCACATGCCTCAAAAAAAGAACCCCCAATTGGAATCCATGCATCCATGCACCCTGCATGTAGATTAGGGGGACAGACGCATGGATAAGGGGGCAGCGTCCATGCACCCTGTATTATGGGCTGCCACTGATAGATATTCTGTCATATCCAATGACATGAAACATCCACAATGTGACCATGTGATCTTCGCCTGGATTTTAAAGCAATAGACAGCAGTGTTTTTTTCTATTTGTTTCAATTGAAGTGTACTTTTGTGTCAGTGTCATTTTGTGGCCATACCTTTATGGAAATAATCAATGCAAGCTCTCCTGCCATTTATAGTACACACAACTTTGATCTGTTCATTCAATTGTGTGACGAAAAGCTGGTAAAAAGTGTTTAAAATGCTTGAAAAAATATATATGGTCAACATTTGAGATCACTTTAGAGAGAATTTATGAGACACTCCTTTTGAACCACTTCATCATGCATGGTAAAAGCGTCATAAATGCAAGTGAACACTACTCTATATGACACAATTTTCAAAGCAACCATTGCCTTCTACACATCAGAGGCACCAAGGTGTATTTTTTTAGAAGCTTCCACATCTAATGCAGGACATGGGAAAAAGCAGAACCATTTTTAAGAAGTAATGCTCGAAAACAAGGAAGTCTATGTTACAGTTGCTGACACTTTTTCTTTTATTGCAGTCACTAAGAAATGCAAGATCTCTGACAGCGTTACTTGTTAGTGAATAAACAATGCAGTTTGTACACGTGTTGTAGTTATACTGAAAAATGTGCTCATTGCTCGCTGTTTTATTTGATAAGCACTTTTTTTGGCTTATACTGTAACCATGCTTGTTTTTTTTTTTTCGAATAGATGACGGAGGGCCGGCGATGTCAAGTCCACCTACTAGATGAAAGGAAGTTGGAACTTCTTGTTCAGGTAATAGAAACTTCTCCTATACCATGCTTTATATTAAAGTACATTTACTTAAACTTTAAAGTGGAACTAAACCCATACATTTAAATGTTTCCCACAACCGTTACATTCAAAGCATGCCGTGATTGATAACTGTCACAGGTGCTTGTGCTCCCAACCAAACTGTCAAGCCATCAATTGACTGGTGTCATAAATAATCACATGTGCAGCTCCATGACAACTGTAGATCAAATAAAGGCTAATATAGCAGCTTCCTTGGCTGTAAAAGATAGAAGGGTTTAGTTCCGCTTTAATCATTCAAATGGACACTGTTACACCAGTGCAAAGCTAACAGCAGTGCCCTACAATCTTCAAGCTTTTTCAGGACATGAACAGAAAGGGATATGGTCATCCCGACTTTCTGCTTAATTGGCATTTCCTAAACAGTCACATCTTTTTGTCAAACGGCGATTAAATAGCATTCCTTACATTTGCGTGAACTGGGTGGATAGGAAAAATAATGCCTGGAAGAAGGAAGGCTGGCTTAAGACATGAATGAATACACTTGAGACCGAATTGAATTCTAGGAAGTGTGCACTCATGGTGACTTTTACACATGGCGTGAAATATTTTCAGAATTTATCTTACAAAGGACAGAGTTATATGAGGCTGCAACCTGATTTGAGCACATACATTCATGTAGTTGTCATTCAGTACTTTTTACTGATTGTCATTACTATATCTATTTAATGTTGTCCTTGGATGCACTTATCAAGTGTTAATAAGCAAGTACACACTGTTACAATTTGAACAATTAAATGTATCTAATTTTTTTTTTGTGATACAAATTTTATATTTCCTAACCAAAAATATCAATTTAATGTTAAACCCAAAAAGGGTAAAAAAAATACGATGGGGCTTGTACCAAATTTGGCCGGTGCAGCCTGTAGGGATGTCTTAACATACACTATATCGTCAAAAGTATTGGAATGCCTGCCTTTACACATACATGAACTTTAAAGGGGTTTACTTCCTCAATATTCCCCTGCAAAGTAGAAGCATAATGGGCTACTATGCATCGCATGTGTCACTTACTTGCAAACGAAACCAGCAATGTCCCCTGTGCAGGCAGCGTCCATCTTCAGCCCCTCTTCCTTCCGAGGCCGCGACTCCGGCTCTGTGACTGGCTGGAGTCTCCGCCAGTCGCAGCACGGTCACCGTGAAGGAACGGTACAGAGGCCGTTTCTTCACTGCGCATGTGCCGAATGACGTCGGCAACAGCAGTACACTGTATATCTCCTAAACCGTGCAGGTTTAGGAGATATGCAGGGCACCTACAGGTAAGCCTTATTATAGGCTTAGCTGTAGGTTAAAGTGGTTGTCACGAGTTGACAACCACTTTAATGGCATTTCAGTCATAGTCCATAGGGTTCAATATTGAGTTGGCACACATTTTGCAGATATAGCATCTTAAACTCTTCTGGGAAGGCTGTTCACAAGGTTCAGCAGTGTGTCTACAGGAATGTTTGACCATGCTTCCAGAAGCGCATTTGTGAGGTCAGGCACTGATGTTGGACGAGAAGGCATGGCTCCCAGTCTCCACTCTAACTCATCCCAAAGGTGTTCTATTGGGTTGAGGTCAGGACTCCGTGCAGGCCAGTCATGTTCCTCCACCCCAAGCTCATTTATCCATGTCTTTATGGACCTTGCTTTGTGCAATGGTCCAAATCATTTGGTAGAGGGGGGGGGGGGTTATGGTGTGGACTTGTTTTTCAGGGGCTGGGCTTGGCCCCTTAGTTCCAGTGAAGGGAATTGTTAAGACATCAGCATACAAAGACATTTTGGACAATTTCATGCTCCCAACTCTGTGGGAACCTTCGTGTTCCAACATGACTGCACACCAGTGCACAAAGAAAGTTCCAGAAAGACAGGGATTAGTGAGTTTGGGGTGGATGAACTTGACTGGCCTGCACCTCAACCTGATAGAACACCTTTGGGATGAACCAGAGCAGAGATTGTGAGCCAGGCCTTCTTGTCCAACATCAGTGCCTGACCTCACAAAAGCGCTTCGGGAAGAATAGTCAAAAATTCCCATAGGCACACTCCTAAACCTTGTGGACAGCCTTCCCAGCAGAGTTGAAGCTTTTATAGCTGCAAAGGGTGGGCCAACTCAATGTTAAACCTTATGGACTAAGACTGGGATAACATTAAATTTCATGTGCCTGTAAAGGCAGGTGTTCCAATACTTTAGACAATATAGTGTAAGTGGACTGCACCTAAGTTGCTTTGGCTTAGTAAAGATATTCTTAATGTATTCAAATAAAAAATGCTAGGTACAAGGTCATTGCTGGGACAGGGAATGGCAGATCCTTTCTGTCACTAGACAGCCAGCAAGGAAGACACAATATTGAATTGCAAAGCAGGAACTGAGCCAGACAAGCTGGGGGTCAGGGCAGGCAGGTGTGATCAGAAATAAGCAGAAACTCTGGCAAAAGTAGTTACTTACGATAGCCAGAGTTTAAACTGGAAATAGACCTAGAAACAAAAGCCAGACAGTAACACAAATTTAATCAGACACTGGGCTATTAATGTTCTTAAGGCCGTTTAAGTTCTCCTGTTTGAGGCCAAGTGTGCAGCTGCAGCTTAATACATGTATAGTTAATACAATGTGTTTTTTGTCACATTTTCATTTATTTTTTCATACAATTTTCCACGTATTTTCCAGATAGTGTGCCTCCTGTGTTGAATGCATATGCTATGTGTTTTTCTTGAAACTTCAACTTTGTTAAAATGCTATACAAATGCTGTATTCAGGACAAGCAGGGGAAAAAATCATACTGGAAGAAAATGCAAATATATTAACTGTGCCATTGACTATAAAAACACAGCCATATTACTTCATCCTAAGTATGAGTGGTACCTTCTAGATGCAACTGACTCTGGCTTCGGATAAGGCATGAACTGCCTATGGATGAATATTGGGGGGCTCTTCACTTCATTTTTAGTTTTGGATAGAGTAGACAGGGATTAGAACACCTGTCAGTTTTTATTGCTGTTGGTGCCCCCCTTAGGAAGATCCACCCTCTCTAATTGTTCTGTTTACCATTATCATTGAAAGTGAAGGTAAAAGAAAATCCCGAATTTTGGGTTATCCCCAGAAAAGCAATAGAAGTGAAATCTTCCAATTGGCCCACTAGTTCTGGTGACCTGTGAGTCCCCAAGATATTTCCCTTAATTTGCAGGAATTTCTTCTCACCTCACAGTTTGGCTATGGGACAGGAAGTAAAGGGAAATCTTTGCAATCGGACACAGACATCTGACAAACACAGACAGGGGTTATAACCCTCCCTTACTCTATCCAAACTAAAAAAAAAAGTTTTCCCTATAATTCTACTTTAATGCCTGGAGAGAGAGGTTGGTCCTTCTGCTGAGCAGATTTTCACAAGCTTACCAACTAATAAGAACACACATCGAGGCTTGAAGTCCACCCATCTATTTATTTTAATCATCTTGTGACAGTTTGTTAAAGCAGAACTTAACTGTATGTGAGCACCACTAAATGAAAACATGATATCATTCATTTTTATTATTCAAAGTGACCTCACCCATCCTTGTCTCCATGCTTTATTTTTTTGAGAAATCACTAAGAAAAACACCCCTTAGCATTTCCAACCAAGTCCATTTTGACTAAGGAGAGATGATTTACAGTATGTTCCATTTACGTCCAGGAATCCATCTGCTCTTAGCTCAGGCATGCAGGCAGAAGGGTGTGCTTAGCTGAGAAAATCCCTCCTTCCCTCCTCCAGAGGAAAGAGAAAAAAAAAGGCCAGGTAGACTCCTGGGATGTATGACATCACTTTGGCCTAGTCCAGAAACAGTAAGTAACTGAAAAAAATGTAAAGAAAAGTTAAAAACCGGTACCTGTATATACTCGAGTATAAGCCGACCCGAATATAACCCGAGGCACCTAATTTTACCACAAAAACTGGGAAAACGTATTGACTTGAGTATAAGCCTAGGGTGGGAAATGCAACAGCTACTGGTAAATTTAAATGATTGTAGCCAGAACACAGGGGCAGTTAGCCAGTACACAGGTATTGTAGCCAGAACACAGGGGACAGGTAGCCAGTACACAGGTATTGTAGCCAGAACACAAGGGACAGGTAGCCAGCACACAGGTATTGTGGCCAGAACACAGGGGACAGGGACTCAGCCATTACACATGTATTGTAGCCATTACATAGGTATTGTAGCCATTGCACAGGGACAGGGAGCCATTACACAGGGACTCAGCCATTACGCAGGGACAGGGAGCCATTATACAGTGACTAAGCCATTACACAGGTATTGTAGCCATTACACAGGGACTCAGCCATTACACAGGGACAGGGAGCCATTAAACAGCAGCACAGTACCTTCGAGTCCTCTCCTCGTCCTCAAGTCAGGAGTCAGCCGCTCTGGACCGGCCCCCGCCCACAGCACAGTAACAAGCCAATCACTGGCAGTCACTGGCTCAGGGCAGCACACATGCATAGACTTTTAGGAGCAAGGTATCGGACCACCCACAGAGGCTGCAGGTGCCCGCAGATGAGCGAGTATAAGCCAAGGGGGACTTTTTTAGCATAAAAAATGTGCTGAAAAACTCGGCTTGCACTCGAGTATATACAGTAAATATGATTTACCACCCTATCTTTTTACTAAGGCTAGTAGCATAAGGATAAAATTATTTAATATTGATTGAGAGAGCAAAGTTCTGCTTTTATTAAAAGACTAAAGAGGTAAGATCTAGTGTTGAATTTGATTTTGATTCTGATGATCTTGCTTCATTTTGGGATCCAGAATAAAAGTGGTCTGGAAACCGCCACGTGGAGAATGGACTGACTTTTATGCACCTCTCTGTTTGATGCTAAACCACAATATATTTCGGTTTTTTTTTTTCAGGATTCTTTACTTTGTTTTGTACTGCTAGCCCCTCAGAATTTTTCATTTTTATTGTTAAGGCTAATCCATCCACAGTAGATCTTCTAAATATACAGAAAAATTGTGTCCTAAAAACAACCTAAACTGGTTTAAACTGCTTGCTATTCTTCATGTAGCTGGTCTCAACTTCAGCTCTCTGCACATGTAAAAATTAAAAAACAAAAGCACATCAGTATATGGGTGCATAACGTTCTTTAAAACATTAAAAGCAAAGGGGCATTTTAAGTAAATTGTCATAACATAATCTGAGACTAGAACTTGGACATATGCTGTGGACATGGAAGAGTATGTTTGTCCAACATATATAATTATAGCCAAATGTAGTTTTTAGTTTTGGATGAGGGAAAAGGGTTTTAACTAGAGTTGATCGAACCTCTGGAAGTTCGGGTTCTGCTGGTTCGGCCGAACTTCGGGACAAAGTCTGGGTTCGGGTCCAGACTAGGGTTGCCACATCATCCCTTTAATCCAGGACACATATGAATTACACAGGTTCTGAGGCTAATTAAATGCAGATAAGGCACCAAGTGAGTTTAATTACCACCTTAATCAGCCATAGAACCTGTGTAATTAATATGTGTCCTGGATTAAAGGGATGATGTGGCAACCCTAGTCCGGACTTGACCCGAACTTTGACCCGAACCCCATTGATATCAATGGGGACCCAAACTTTTAGGCACAAAAATGGCTGTAACAAAGTCCTGGAAAGTCCTAGAGGTCTGCAAAAGGAAGGAAAATGGGGGTAGGGGCCCTACAAAGAGATGGGGATAGGGAAATAACTTAAAATAATTTTTAATCTAAAATCACATAAAAAAAAAATGGAGGTGGATGTGGAGTTGGAGGTTGAGGAGGCGGTGAAAGTGGCAGTGGAGGAGGAGGTAGCCAACACTGTTTTTTTTTTATTTATGGAATTTTTTTTTTTTTTTTTTTTTAAACCGGCAATGTAGAAGCACTTTTTAATTTTGTGCAAGAAACAATAATCTGTCCCTTTAAGCAACAGTAGGAACCTCTCCCTATAGAACTAGGAGATGATTTTAGATTCTAAAATCATCTCCAAGTTGTACAGGGAAAGCCTCCAGCTGTTGCTTTAAGGGAAAGATTATTGTTCTAAAACCTTTCCCTGTACAACTTGATGATGATTTTAGAACACTAATCTTTCCCTTAAAGCAACAGCTGGAACCTTTCCCTGTACAACTTGAAGATGATTTTAGAAGAATAATCTTTCCCTTAAAGCAACAGCTGGAACCTTTCCATGTAGAAGTTGGAGATGATTTTAGAAGAATAATCTTTCCCTTAAAGCAACAGACTCTACCTAGTCCAGTCAGATCGTTCTGTGCAGCAGGATGAGGTGTGCAATCTGTCCCTCAAAGCACCAGTTCTAGTATCTCTCCCTGCTAGTATCTCTCCCTACTCCACAAGCAGATTGTTCTGTGCAGCAGGTTGAGGTGTGCAATCTGTCTCTCAAAGCACCAGTACTTGTATCTCTCCCTCCCTCAAAGCACCAGTACTAATATCCCTCCCTAGTCCACAATCAGATCGTTCAGTAATGCAGGATGAGATGTTCTGCAATTTGCCCCTCACAGAGCCAGCAGCATCCTCTCCCTAAACTATCCTGAGAGCATATGACATGCACTGGCCAATCACAGCCATGCCATTAGTAGGCATGGCTGTGATGGCTTCTAGGTAAAACCAGTGAAACATTTGTTGATTGGCTGCCCTTGGCAGCTTCTCAACACGTGGAATAAAATACCAGAACCCTGGACCCGAACCCAGCCTTTTTTTGAAAAGTCCGGGTTCGGGTCCGGGTCCCGGACACCCAAAAGTTCGGTACGGACCCGAACTTTACAGTTCAGGTTCGGTCAACTCTAGTTTTAACCCCTGTGAGGTTTTTATTGCCCTCTATTTGCCTGTCTGGGAGATATTCCTTCCATTTGTATTCTGGTGACCAAACAAGAAGACTTCCTCAATGGCAAAAGAGACACCACTAAAACCTGATTGAGGTTCTTATTTTTTCTTAATATATATATATATATATATACAGTATTTCACAAAATTGAGAACACCCCTCACATTTTTGTAAATATTTTATTCTATCTTTTCACGTGACAACACTGAAGAAATGACACTTTGCTACAATGTAAAATAGTGAGTGTACAGCTTGTATAACAGTGTAAATTTGCTGTCCCCTCAAAATAACTCAACACACAGCCATTAGTGTCTAAACCGCTGGCAACAAAAGTGAGTACACCCCTAAGCGAAAATGTCCAAATTGGGTTCAATTAGCCATTTTTCCTCCACGGTGTTATGTGATTCATTAATGTTATATGGTCTCAGGTGTGAATGGGGAGCAGGTGTGTTCAATTTGGTGTTATCGCTCTCACTCTCTCATACTGGTCACTGGAAGTTCAACATGGTACCTCATGGCAAAGAACTCTCTGAGGATGTGAAAAAAATAATTGTTGCTCTACATAAAGATGGCCTAGGCTATAAGAGGATTGCCAAGACCCTGAACTGAGCTGCAGCATGGTGGGGGGTCAGCCTGTCAGTGCTCAGACCATGCGCCGTGCACTGCATCAAATTGGTCTGCATGGCTCTCATCCCAGAAGGAAGCCACTCCTAAAGATGATGCACAAGAAAGCCTGCAAGCAGTTTGCTGAAGATAAGCAGACTAAGGACACAGATTACTGGAACCATGTCCTATGGTCTGATGAAACCAAGATAAACTTATTTGGTTCAGTGGTGACAAGCGTGTGTGGTGGCAACCTGGTGAGGAGTACAAAGACAAGTGTGTCTTGCCTACAGTCAAGCATGGTGGTGGGAGTGTCATGGTCTGGGGCTGCATGAGTGCTGCCGGCACTGGGGAGCTACAGTTCATTGAGGGAAACATGAATGCCAACATGTACTGTGACATACTGAAGCAGAGCATGATCCCCTCCCTTTGGAGACTGGACTGAAGGGCAGTATTCCAACATGATAATGACCCCAAACACACCTCCAAGACGACCACTGTCTTGCTAAAGAAGCTGAGAGTAAAGGTGATGGACTAGTCAAGCATGTCTCAAATTGAGCATCTGTGGGGCACCCTCAAACGGAAGGTGGAGGAGCGCAAGGTCTCTAACATCCACCAGCTCCATGATGTCATCATGGAGGAGTGAAAGAGGACTCCAGTGGAAACCTATGAAGCTCTGGTGAACTCCATGCCCAAGAGGGTTAAGGCAGTGCTGGAAAATAATGGTGGCCACACAAAATATTGACACTTTGGGCCCAATTTGGACATTTTCACTTAGGTGTGTACTCACTTTTGTTGCCAGCAGTTTAGACATTAGTGGCTGTGTGTTGAGTTATTTTGAGGGGACAGCAAATTTACACTGTTATACAAGCTGTACACTCACTACTTCAAATTGTATCAAAGTGTAATTTCTTCAGTGTTGTCACATGAAAAGATATAATAAAATATTTACATAAATGTGAGGAGTTTACTCACCCCTCATATATACACTGCATCACCAAAAGTATTGAGACACCTGCCTTTAGACACACATGAACTTTAATGGCCTCCCAGTCTTAGTCCCTAGGGTTCAATATTCAGTTGGCCCAATAGCTTCAACTCTTCTGGGAAGCCTGCCCACAAGGTTTAGAAGTGTGTCTATTGGAATGTTTGACCCTTCTTCCAGAAGCGCATTTGTGAGGTCAGGAGATATGCAGGGCACCTACAGGTAAGCCTTATTATAGGCTTACCTGTAGGTTAAAGTGGTTGTCACGAGTTGACAACCACTTTAATGGCATTTCAATCTTAGTCCGTAGGGTTCAATATTGAGTTGGCCCACCTTTTGCAGATATAGCATCTTAAACTCTTCTGGGAAGGCTGTTCACAAGGTTCAGCAGTGTGTCTACGGGAATGTTTGACCATGCTTCCAGAAGCGCATTTGTGAGGTCAGGCACTGATGTTGGACGAGAAGGCATGGCTCCCAGTCTCCGCTCTAACTCATCCCAAAGGTGATCTATCGGGTTGAGGTCAGGACTGTGCAGGCCAGTCAAGTTCCTCCACCCCAAACTGGGATGCCATTAAAGTTCACGTGCGTGTAAAGGCGGGGTCCCTATACTTTCGGTAATACAGTGTGAATATATATATATATATATATATATACAGTATGTGTGTATATATATATATATATGTATATATATATATATATATATGCTTTTCTTATTAATTATTTTTTTATGTTTTTCCATTTAGCTTTGGATAGAATAAGCAATGGTTAAATTTGTAACCGTTGATTTTTTCCCTGTCTGGTTTCCTTTCACTTCTTGTTCTGGAGACACACAGGGAATAGAGCAGATATCTCTCTAAAGTGAGGGGAATCCCTTCTCAGACAGTTCTTCCCATAAGAAGATTTAGCCTCACTTCTTGTTCTCCAGACATCTGTAAAATGTTAGGTTTCCCATCCCATCACATCGCCTTCTCACCACTTTTCAGTCACCTCAGAAGTGCATTTCGACCGTGAATTGGGCTTCAGAAAAGTCTAAATCTATGTAAAATCCTTCATATATTTGGAGCCTATGCATTTTTTATGATACACCACCTGCATCCCCCAGTGCACAGCATGTGCCTCCTTGTTGATCGTTCTGAGAAGTGGAGTTCTGTGTAGAGGGATGGTGCCAGAGCATTGGACCTGGGCTCCACATGGGGATTAAAATATGTAGCACACATGAGACTGGGACCCCTAGGGCTCAATCCGAGGTTTATATACTTCCTAAAATGTATCTAAATCTGAAAAGACTTCGGGTTAAGTGCCAGCTTTACGTGAAGACTCCACTGACTTTTCACCACTCTTCCGCTACACTACCCTACCCTTTGGATTGTAAAATGTCTACAGACCTCTTGTTCTTCACTCCGATTTAGAAGAATACCCTTCTTGACAGACTCTTCCCTAAGGGGAGTGAAATCTCTCTATAGACGAGATAAGGGACACACAGAGGTCTTGTTCTTCACTTTCCTTTGGTCTGTCCCTTTTTTAGTTGCCAATGTTTAAATTGGTAAC
>BLSH010148152.1:918885-974996 GCA_018402905.1 Glandirana rugosa
GGTGAGGTTTTTCACGAGAGTCTTGAGAGTGGAGACATATAACCCTATACACGTGTAGTTCCATAGAAAACCTGGAGCGAGAGGTTAAGGTGTGGAGGAAAGAACGATGAGGAATGCACCAACTTGCTGGCAAAGCTGGCTAACCAGCAGCTAGAGGAAGATACAAAAATCTGGAGGTATATAGAGTATATATTCTCTTCTCTGTTCTCCGAAGGTACCACATCATGCAAAAATTCTAGGTTTTTAAAATAATTTCAGTTATTTTGGCAACGACCTATGTGTCGCTTTCCGCGAAACAGGGAACGACATACAAAAATTTCGCTAAAATCGGTCAAAATACATTCGCCAAAATAACCGAAAGTGTAGTACGTTTTTAAGATCCAAAAATTTTATCAAAGCCAATAAAACCGCTTACATAAAACTGGCTAAAATCGCTTTAAAAACATACAGCAAGGGACAAAGCGCCTTTCGCTGTGTATCCAGCAACGGTTTTATTGACTTTAATAAAATTTTTGGATCTTAAAAACGTACTACACCATGGAAGCCTCTTGTCTCTTCTCTTATATATGAGATATATGGAGGTCTAAAAACATAGAAGGAGATCGACGACCAATCGGTCGAAACGGTCGTTCAACCACGTAAGGAGTAGCAAGAAAGGAGGTGTGGAATTGGAGAGCGAGGTCCAAAAGATACCTTGATGTGCACATATCCCAATATACAGAGGTGAGAGTTCTGAGAGCACTTTTTGGAGTGGAGCACAGTCTAGAGGAATCTCATTGGGGATAATACACTTAACCCCCCTGAAAAAGAGGCTTTCTTCACACAAACAAAGCACGAAATGTTTTAAACGGACACTTGGAGCACAAGTCACTTATTGTCACTAATATTGTTTTATTTGAAAGTGGACTTTTATGCAAATTGAGTTTATCCGTCACAGTCATTTCACAGATACGATTTTTATGCTTTTATCACTACTATATATTTTTATTTGAAGCATTGCACTTGATACGATTATTTATTTCACAAAAACGACTTTTATACTCCCATCACGATTATACATTTTACTTGAAGCATTTTACTTGTTATGATTATAAGATATTTGATTAGTTGATTGATTATACATATCAGAGTACTGTATTATCTATGATAGTCTTGATATACTGGAGAGGCTGAAGTGAAACAGCAGCAACACCAGGCCACGAGAAGTTCCACAGTTGATTAGGTAACTGTGATCACAAAGCCCACTCAAGGATCGTGGCAAGGGAGAGTAAGTTAGATATTGGGTGAAAGTTGTTTAAATTGTCCAGAGCCATGTTGGATTTTTCCAATACCAGGGTGTTGGCAGCAGTTTTTAGGATTATTGGTAAAACCAGGTCTAAGGGAGTCATTTATGATATTGAGAATAGTGGGCAACAGAGAACCAAAGCAGGCTACCTCACCCATAATCTGTAATTGGGAATTATATGGTGGTTGAACCTATTTCTTTTCAAATTAATAGAGAGATTTTTCACTACTTTTATCACAACTTTTTAACTTATGTGACGTTTATCGTTATAAATAAGTTTATGATATGGTGTAACATACATGTGATATCCCCCCAAGCACATTGCTCTAATTCTTCTTGTGAAATGATATTGAATGTTATTAGTGTTTGTTAATTTGGGGCAATCAGATTTTAAAAGAAATATCCAGCAAGCTTCTTGTAGCACATGATCCACAATAGCCACTGATTCTGGTTATTCTGAAAAATGTCAGAAAGACAGTTATCATTTTGCTTCTGTTTGCATCAGAATAAGCATGATGGGCAAAAATGACACAGAGTGACAAATTAAAGTTTACGTCAAGCCAAAAACTTATTAGTTATAGGTAGTAAGGGAGAATTAGAACATCTGTCTGGCTTTTACGGCAATCTGGAGCCCCATTAGATTAGAGATGTTCACTTTCTTTTCCATTGAGAATGGTTTTACCGACAGGAAGTGAAGAAAAATCTGCAACAGGAGCATAAAACAACCAAAAGTTTGACGAGGGCTCTAGCTTCCCCTACTCTACTAAAGAAAAGCAGTTTTATATCTGTCTTGTTGCTGTTGGAAAGTTCTTTTTGATTCCTGTCTGATAAACATTGTCATAAGGACGTGAGAAGAAAAGTGTCTAATGGAGCCCTGGATAGCGGTAAAACTGTTTCTGACCCTAATCCACTCTATCCAGAACTAAAGCCGACCATAGACAGTTTGAATCTCGGCCGGTTCAGCAGGAACTTGCTGAGATTCGAACAATATATGGGCAGGCTGATTGTATCCAAGTTGATCGATTTATCAACTTGGGTACAACCAGCATGTCAGATTTTTCATGCAATTATTGCCAGAGGCTATAGCCGCTAGCAATAAGCACTGTGGGGTTGGTTTACTAAAACTGGAGAGTGCAAAATCTGGTGCTGCTCTGCATAGAAACCAGCTCTGTGTAGAAAATCAGCTTACGGGTTTTTTGCCAAAGCTTAGATGAGCACACTAAAGTTACACTGATTGACTACCATGAAGCTGATTGGCTACCATGCACCAGATTTAGCATTTTCCAGTTTTAGTAAACTAACCCCTGTGTGTTCTCCCAGTAGGGATGGGTCCCCTGCCCCCTTTCCTCTGGGTGAATGCAATAGCTCCATGGAAGGGATTCCCCCATCAACACTGACTTTTTTGATGGGGCAATCAAGCAATTTCTTTCCCGGTTGCAGGAAAGAAAACCAAACCATCTCTGGCTGACTTTAGAAACAAGTTTCCAGTACTTTCAGTTTGGCATTAACAGACAAATGATTAACTATGTTTAAAAGGAAAATCATAGATATAATTCTGTATATAGATAGGTTTATTTTTCTAAAACTGCCTAAAGGCCACATGGAAGGTGTGACATGACTGATTCAAAGCATCTGGAAGTCAACCCTATAATAACAGCAACATTTATGGCCTGATCACATAATATACACTGGGCGGTGCTGGGCAGTTTTACCCAACACAGTCCCAATGCACAGACAAGGCGCAATTTGCCTTATGTTCTATGTGTTTCGTTCACACCACTGTGTTGCAATGGTATGTGCTGAAAAAAAGTTGGATTGGCGTAACATACATCAGTATTGCAGTGTGATGCACACTATACCACATTGTACCAGACAGCATTGAATAAAAATGGATGGAATGTCACTTTGTGCCATTCCAATAAAGTTAAGAAAAGAAAGAAAAGGTAAACAGTGTTATTCACTGTAATCAATCCATTGCCCTGTTTCCTTCATAGCGCACACCAGTGGCTGTATGCTGCAATGGGCTGCTGGTGTGAATAGGTGCTTAGGCTACATTCACACAAGCCTCCCCTTAGATTAAGTTCTCCTGTGTTTAAAGTGATACAAAACATACACTGATTAATATACATGATCCCTTCTGTATTTGTACTGAATATGGAGTATGGCACAGTATTTAGTTTAACGAAAAAAAAAAAATCTAAGCACCTTTTTTCATAATCAATATATAGCTGTCATGTAACCCAGCTCTTTCCCTGCCCATATGCAGGGAAACATCAGTGGGAAGAGATTCTAGTCTTCTGTACCAGTCACAGCCTCGAAATAAAAAGCAAAAATATACAATTAAAGTGTTACTAAATCCACAATAGTAAAATCAGTGTGTATATGCAGTAATGCATGCTTGTTATACTCACTGTGGAACCTAAGGGGTTAACCCTCCGCATTGTGTAAAAAGGCTGTTTGATTCTGTCTTCTCTGATCATTCCCTCCTTCTACTGGTCCCTGATAATTTCCTGATAACACAGAGTCTATGGCTGCACATGCTCAGTTTGGTGTGTATTGCTAGAGAAGTTTTTTTTTTCCTTGGGAGAGTGCATGTGATCAGCACAGGGCCAATCAGCACTGTCCATACCGAGGGTCAGGGGTCTTGCAGTCTCACGGGACAGTCAGAAAACTCCTTCTACAAGCTATAACCAGTGCTTGGCTGGACACTGATAGACGTCACAAGACTGCTCTGACTGCTGATGAGAAAAAGTATTTAACATTTCTTATTTACTAAAATACTTGCATTTCCATGTTCTGTGTACTGTGAGAGACCAGATATAGTGGATGCAAGGTCCTGGGTTTAGTATCACTTTAATATCAAATAAATGTTTTAAATTGTCATGCAAATGTGCATTTGAACTTAGATTATCATAATTTTGTTCAAAAACATGGTGTGGGCTTTCTAGGGGGAGGTTCTGCCATTCACAGCCTCTTTTACGCCACTTAAGCCTGTGTCTATTGTTTGTATGTGTTTAGAATTACATGGAGGTGATGCCTCCATCAATCAACATGTATTTTGCTGTCCTCATAGTATAAAGCCATTTAGTGGGCATGGAGGAGGGGGAGGGAGGTAGTAGGCTGTCATTTACCACTATGTAGTCGTGTAAAAACAAGGAAATGAACAGCTTAGAAGGTAATTGAAACTGGAGCATGCTCAGTAGATGTGACAACGGCTGGTCTACACAATCTTAGGCTGCAGCGGGAACACAGAGAAGGAAGGTGGGACAGTGAGCAGCAAGATCAACCAAGTTTTTTGCAGAATACAGAAAACGAGTATATACAGTATAGTGACTGAAAATGAATAGCATGTAATACACTTTTTAATGATGTCGGTTTAATGACACTTTAAATGTACTTGCCTTTACATGTGTTTAGATTCCTTTAAAGTATCTCATCTGCCCCTAGGAAAATAGAATTCTATTTTTAATAGAGACATCTAAACTCGTGCACCTAAATGCAGGTAAAGGTAAACTGTAATGTATAACATTTAAAATCATTTCACACATTTATATGCATTTAGAAATGTCCTATTAACCACTTCCGTACCGCCGGACGTCATATGACGTCCTTGGGTTCAAGTGGTGATATCTGAACTCGGCTCCATAACACGGCGGGGCGGAAATGACGTCAGAAGTCACATCCGCCCAACGGTCTTAAAGGGCCCTTTTTTTTTTTGGGCTGTAATTTTTTTCAGTTTTTTTTTTTTTTTTTTTGCATTTTAGTGTAAATATGAGATGTGAGGTCTTTTTGACCCCATATCTCTTATTTAAGAGGACCTGTCATGCTTTTTTCTATTACAAGGAATGTTTACATTTCTTGTAATAGGAATAAAAGTGATCATTTTTTTTTTTTTAAAGAACAGTGTAAAAATAAAAAGTAAAAACCAAAATAAATAATTAAAAAAAAAATGTAAAGCGCTCCGTCCTGCCGAACTCGCGCGCAGAAGCGAACGCATACGTAAGTCCTGTCCACATATGAAAACGGTGTTCAAACCACACATGTGAGGTATCGCCGCGATTGTTAGAGCGAGAGCAATAATTCTAGCACTAGACCTCCTCTGTAATGCAAAACTGCTAACCTGTAGAATTTTTTAAACTTGGCCAATGGAGATTTTTAGGTTGAAAGTTTGTCACCATTCCACGAGCAGACGCAATTTTGAAACATGACATGTTGGGTATCATTTTACTCGGCGTACCATTATCTTTCACAATATGGAAAAAAATTGGCCTAACTTTACTGTTTTCTTATTTTTTAACTAAAAAAAATGAATTTATTTTAAAAAAAGCACGCTTGGAAGACCGCTGCGCAAATACGGTGTGACATAAAGTTTTGCAATGACCGCCATTTTATTCTCTAGGGTGTTAGAAAAAATATATATATATAATGTTTGGGGCTCTAAGTAATTTTATAGCAAAAAAAACTGTTTTTAACTTGTAAGCACAGTATTAAAAAAACAGGCTTAGTCTTGAAGTGGTTAATGTCAGTGCCACTGAATAAGGCCTAAGTGTGGACGTATTTTAGGCTTGTTCCCCAATATTTTAGTGACTTTGTACCAATTCATAGAGGTTATTGCTCTTTGAGTTTGGCAAAATATGGGCTGTGTTTTATATGGCAGGGCTACTTTTTATTCCCAGTTTCATTTTGGATAGAGTAAAGAGGGATTAGAACCCCTGTCAGTTTTTTTTTTGCTGTCTGTGCCCCTCTTAGGCAGATGCATCCTCTCTATTTGTCATGTTTACCATTATCATTGAAAGTGAAAGTAAAATAAAAACCCACATTTTGGGGACACTAGTTCTGGTGACCTGGGGGGTCCAAGAGATTCCCTTAATGTGCAAGGATTTTTTCTCACTTCCTGGTTTGGCTATGGGATAGGAAGTGAGAGTAAATCTTCCCAATGAGACACATATGGCAAATATAAACTTTACAGGGGTTACAATCCTCCCTTACTCTATCCAAAATTAAAGAAAAAGTTTTGCCTATATTTCTACTTTAACACCAGTGCCTTTTTTCTAATATAGTACACATTGGTAGTTTTTTTCACTCAACCCAGCAAAAAAACTGTCAGCTCAGGACGAGGTGCTGTACTAATTTTCCGATGTTAGTACAGCGATCTTCCTTGCTGTTCTTTTGTGTTCTGACAGAGGGACACTCCCCATGCCAGAAGGCTTCGGTCAGCGCTCTCAGCCAGTGGCTGAGCCGATCGGGAGCCGGTCGGCAGACCTTTTTTGGTCATACCCCTTGACAGATGCCAGGCGAACGGTTGGCTTTTGTCATATCAACTCCGGTAAATACGAGCCAAATGTTGGCCGGTTTCTATTGAATGGACCAAATGCCGGGCAGTTTCTATTGAACAGGACAATGCTGCCCAACATTCGGCCCATGTGTAATAGGCTTGAACAATTAACAACTAGGAGTCAGACAGTAAGTTCGAATTTTTTTCCAGATGACACCAGTTTCTCAGAATAATCTTTTGCCCACATTGAAACTCTTCACACCATCTCAGTGTTGTATAATTTTGGCAAATGTATTTGTATTATGTGACAATCTGTTTGTTTGGACACTTTAAAAAGATGTCAGTTAAAGTGGACCTCTTTCCCCTTTCACTAAAAATCACATCATGAGACAGCTCTGCATGATGATATAAAATAATCGTACACTCCTTAGTTAAACAAACATGTTTTGATTTTATTTTCAATTACTATTTTCCCACTTCCTGGTCTCTTGAGGCACTGGTGATGTAACCCTGGCCTCACAGCTACATCCTGGGAAGTTCCTGTCACATGTACCAGGAGGCAGACCCAATGTTCTAGGCACAGTTACAAGAAGTAAAGGGACATTGATTCACCTGCCCTTAGGCAATATGGCCACCATGAGAAGAATGGGGAAGAAAAGAAAAATAAGATATGGAAAGAATAGAAAGCCTGTAACTAACTACCTATACGTTTCAGTTTGTACATTGCCATTACTAACATTTTCTAAAGTTTTTTTGTTGTAATTGTATTATAGGGGTAACGTTTCTGTTTAAGTACATTTTATTAAGGAAGTATGATGCAAAATGCATTTAACATCCTAGGAATGACACACCAGCAATGAATAGGAGTAAAAAAGTATGGATGAATTTCCCAGCATGAGCAAAATGTAAGTCTCATGAATGGCACAGGCTTTCACTTTTGAAATGATTGGATTCCTTAATTAGATCATTTAAAAACTGAGTATTATGCATGCACTGGTAGATGAATTATATTTCTGAAATCATTTTTCAATTGCAGTAATAATTCACTTAGTCTTCCCCAACATTGCCAGACATCTCTGTCCCAGTTTCATACAGTACATTTAGCTCTGGAAGGAAATATGTCAGCCAGATGTTGAACATAGAACTTGGCTTTAAAATAGTATTTAATAATCCCAATGTCTCGTCTTCATTTTGTGTACACTCACAGTAAATAATGTGGACGGAAGCTAAAACACCAGATTTATATTTTCAGCAGTGAACCCTAAAGGTAATATAGCTGGTGATTTTCTGAGAATATTTCAACAAATTGACTGTTTCACACAAATCTGCACGTCTTAATTTCAATATTTTACTTTCTTCATGCAAACCCATGCCCTGGAAGAACTGCCTAGTGTGTCGAAAACACACTACAAGCTCTTCAAGGGCATTGAACGTACAGAAGCTATCATTGTGGCTATGAAGCTAAATAATGTCCTGCCTATTACATTTGTCATTTTTAGCATTATCAACTTGTTTTTAGTTATGGGTGCTATCAAGTGACCTATCACCACCTATGTGTAGCTCAATGTTCCTTATGTCAGTGTTCCCCAACCCTTCCTCAAGGCCCACCAACAGGTGATGTTTTCAGGATTTCCATTAATTTGCACAGGTGATTTAATCAGTTTCACTGCCTTAGTAATTACCACAGCTGATTCATCTGAGGGAAATCCTGAAAACATGACCTGTTGGTGGGCCTTGAGGACTGGGTTGGGGAACACTGCCTTATGTGATATGTCGACACTCTGCTTGAAGGTAGGCCCATTACATATCAAGATCATTTGATGGTTGATAATTGTAGACAGTAGTGTTTTACTGCCTGGCTACCTAGTAATTAATCAAGACGGCAATAATATTTGCCACAATAAAGATATTTGTCAGCACTCCACAGATCTACAAGTTCAGTCTAAACATTTTTTTATTGACGCATGATCACTTCACAAACAAGAGAGTGCAACGTTTCGGAGTCAAGCAGGACACCTTCGTCAGGCATGTGATCACATGCCTGACGAAGGGGTACTACGTGACCCCAAAACGTTGCACTTTCTTGTTTGTGATGTGATCATGCGTCAATAAAAAAAAGTTTGGTCTCAACTTGAAGATCTGTAATGTGCTGAAAAAATATCTTCATTGAGACTTTCATGATCCAGTCTCCAGCTGGTGGTTGCTACTGCTCCCAGTACCCTACCCTAGAGCTTTCTCTAGAAATGTGTGTGATGGGAATACGGATTATTAGCAGTAGTATTTGGAAACTGTTTTGTTGTATAGTGAATACAGATATAGTTCAGGCACTTGTGTCCCACCCTTATGAAATAATTAGCCATTTTTGTTATTGTTTTGGAATTGGCATACATATCAGTATTTGGAAGTCTGTCTTTGTTAATAGTGCCCTGGTTAGCTCAAGTGGATTCTGCTTGGATATCTCAAGCATCAAGTTTGAATTTTAAGATATTCATTGCCAGTGGCCACTTCTTTCTCACCCAGTATTTATATGTAGGTCCATCCTGGATTGACATCATTTTTTTAATTCAAAGAACACAGTTCTTTTTCCCAATGGCCACCTTTAAGGCCCCATTCACACAGGGGCGATCCGACCTGGCGCGAATTTGCTAGGCAATTGCAGCGCGACTTTCAGCGCGACTTCAGCGCAACTTACAGCACGACTTATGCCAGGCGACTTTGCCTGTGGCCAATCAGATAAGGGAGGGAGGGGCTTGCCCCAAACATAAATTCTATTCTTTTCACTATAAAGTCGCTTGCATTAACCTGGGGATCCGACTTGGAGGCGACTTCCATTCATTTCTATGGGCACAAGTCAGATGGAATTTGCCTTGAGTCGTGCAGGAACTTTTTTCTGAAGTCGGAGCGACTTAGTAGCGTGCATTAAGACGGCTCCCATTCATTTCAATGGGATTTCAGATGTCAAGCGACCTGGGGCGACTTGAGGCTACTCAAGTCGGAGCGACAGTCGCCCCTGTGTGAATGGGGCCTAACATGCTGATAATAAAACCACAGCTGGGAATGAAGAACTTTCTGGTTTAGTATTAGTTTCTGGATTAGTATGCGTGTTGTGACTTCTATGAAAATCTTGACAATGATTTAAAGTGGTTGTAAACCCCATTCTCATCAATTGTAAAAGAAATGCACCTTTTTATACTTTGGTTTGACCAGAGCTCAGGAGGTGGAGTTGTGACATCACTGGCCCTCCTCCCAATACTACACTCCCCCATAAGTCATTGGAGCGCGGATTATCTGTGCCTCTCAAATAATAAACATGCTGGCTATCTCCAGAAACATGAACTTACAGAAAAACTGCTGTTCGTCTGTTGAGTTCAACATAAAGGAAGTTGTTTTCCTGCTCCTGGTCCCAAGGAGATGTGCGGGAAAAAAGTGAAAGTAAACTCTCTTCCTGCTCCGTGCTCAGTGAGGCCGAGGCAGCTGCAGACACGCCCCCACTACTCATGCTAGCGCACGAGTCTCCTCTTCTTCCCTGTCAATCAAAGGAGAGGGGGCGTGGCGACAACTTTTTTTTTTGTTTATTTTTTGTCACTGTTTTCACCTGGTGATCTGGTCAGTAACACACCTCCTGTATTTACAGACACCATTCTGGAGGAATATGCACAGGAGGCACAGCAGACAGCAGCATTGTCAGTCTGGGAGGGGGTAGTGTTAGACGTATTAGCAGATTTAGATACACTAACAAGTTTAAACCAAACTCCAGCTCACGTTTTTTTTTTTTTTTTTTTACAGTATCAGAGCGGGGAGGATCGCAGCTGACAGACTTCTTTTTCCCTGCCATACTATGGGCACATGTGTTGTGCTTTATTGCTTAGTTATATAAAATGTTCAGTTTATATTTCATTTTTTTTATGGTTTACAACCACTTTAAGGTTAAGAGTTGTACTGTTTTTAGTTTCTGTCTTGAGCAGCCATTTGATGATGGCAAATGTGCAATTTATTGTTCAGATTTGTTTGAATTGGTTCAGCTGGGAAAGACTTTATCAACTAGATTAATGCAAAGGGACTATTTACACCAGTGAATGTGCATTATGGTCTGTATAACTCTCACCCAAAAGGCACAGCAATGCATTGCACTGTTTGCATTGTACCTTTTTTTCTATTTTTTTTTTTTACATTTATTCAAAATTATGCAGCAGTTCATGCAGCACATTGGTGTGAACTGAACTAATAGGACATAAGGCAAATTGCCTTGTCGCTGCATTGGGCAAGGATGCCCAGCACAGCCTTAAGCCTAGTACACACGGGCCGAATGTTGGGTGTCACCTGCCAGTTCAATAGAAACTGCCCATCATTCGGCCTGTGTGTACTGCAGCTGGTCCGACAGAAGGCGGCCGTTTCTGTCAGAACACAATGGCACAACAGGGGAGATCGCTGTACTAACATTGCATAGTTAGTATAGCGGCTCCTCCTGAGCTGTCAGGTTTTTTTCAATCAGCCCTGCTGGGTTGAACGAAAAAGAACTAGTAGTGTTTACTAGGCTTTAGGCATAGAGTAATGGACCCAAAGAATTATCAGTTATTGTAAATCTTATGAGTTTCCCCATTCTTTTGATGGGAAACTAAGTAAGAATTCTTAATTTGTGGTTGCTATGAACAACCCTTTCAGTGTTTATTTTATGATTCAGCTCCATTGTGGGAAGCTAAGTGTGTTGTAGAATGTTGAATAAGAACAATGAAAACTGTTAAGATATTTAATTAGATAGTAAGGGAAGAAATGAGTTAAAACAAGAGACAAAGCAAAACTCATTTAGGCATGAACTTTAGGGACATTACAAGAATTTTAAAAGATGCTGAAGTCACAAGAGTGTACCAAGGATAAGTGTATGCCTAAACATTTATCCCACAGGTGCCCATGGCATTTCTTGGAAGCACATTGAGAGCTGTCACAATGTTTTAGGACCAGAGTGATCTGATTTATACATTTCAAGGGCATAGCTGACAGTTTGAAGAGGAGAAAAGAGGACATGTGAATATTCACATTATTATTCTACTCATTGCCTCTTCTACATGATAACTTCATTTTGTGTTGTTCATTAAATTATTTCTGTTAACAGAACAAATTAAGCATATATATTTACAGATGAATAAATTACTACAACCCATTTTGCCACCTGTTCATTATTGATCAGAGATAGGTTAAAGCAAAACTTCACCCTAAAAGGGAAGTTCTACTTTAATACCCTGGTCCCCCAGCCTCTCTCACTTTTGGGGTTTTTTTTGGCAGGGGGTACTTATTTTTAGCAGGTACCACTGTGACTTCTGTTCCAACTGTCTAGGCGATCAGAGCGAAAGTTCTCCTCCCCCACCCACAACCACATCACAGGTCCAAGGAGGCCGCTGGAGTGTTCACAAAGTGCAGCAGGTCACAGACAACTTCTTTTAGTAAACATGCTGGTGCCAGGGTCCAAAAACCCAGCCTGGATGGGATGGCATTGGATCCTTAGACAGTTAAGTGTTCTTTTTTTAGCTGCTGAAGATCCTCTTTAAAGGGACGGTAAATTTTTCAGTTTTTTTTTTCAATTACAATTATAAACATGTCTCACTTACCTGCTCTGTGCAATGATTTTGCACCAAGCAGCTGTGATCCTCTTCTTTTGGAGTCCCTCACTGGCACTTTTGGCTCCACCTCTTCTATGAGTGTCCCCATAGGGGGGCATTTACTATGAGGACACACATGCAGGATCTATAGACACGAACAGCGCAGCTCGGCCACACCCCCCCACTTCTGTGTCATAGAATTTTATTGACAGCAGCATGAACCAATGGCTCCCACTGCTACCAATCTTCCCTGTGAGGAGGGAGAGAGCAAAGAGAGAGAGAGACGCTGCTCTCAGGCACAGCGCTGGATTGAGATCAGGCTCACGTAAATATAAGGGAGGGGAACCTGTGGCACAGAAGGTTTTTTTTTTTTTACCGTAATGCATAGAATGCATTGAGTTTAAAAACCTTAATGCTTTAGAACCACTTTAGGATTCGGTTTCCAGGTCTTGTTCAGTTGCAAATGGTTAAATCACAAAACAATTTTGGATTTAAAAAAGGGGGCCTAGTATAAGAAAACGGTTTTGCCTCACTGGCTTCATAGATAACAAGCTTCATAGATGTGGCTTATTTGACAATCTGAAAACCACTACTATGTGTTCCCATAAAGAATTACAAATGAATCCAGAAAGAAGGAATGTGATGCTATCAAACTACTGGATTAATTCAGTTATCAATAGACCAACATCAGATTTAATATAATCCAATCTACTCCTTGCTTGAGAAAGACCAGAAGCCATGACATCACCTGTTAGACATATTATAGATGAGATGGATTACTGCGGGCAAATGAGTGAGTGGTGCTGTGTATTACTACACTATTCACCTTGCTTTTTGCTATTTTAACTTCGCTAATGCATGATTTTCCTAAGACAATTGCCCTTTACTTCTGTGTGCTAGCTTACTTAGTCTTTACACAATGTTCCTTTATCTGTTTGCACAGCCTCTACAAAGCTGCGTTCCATATGTAGACGTCTAAACATTCCACATGCTTTTGAAGTCGAATAAAAAGAAAGAGAAAATGCTGAGCTATTTTTAAAATAGTTTTTTAGATGTATATGTCTAAAATCATGTCTCAGAAGAAGAAAGATTTGCCATTTGGAATTAAATGCAAATACATAGGCCAAGCAGGATATGTGCTAGGGGGAATAAAGATTTGTAGTAGAAAGAGGCCAAATATTTTTATTTCCTTTTTGGCTTTTTGACTTTTTCAAATTCCATTACTATGCTGTACATAGAGACATTTAGATTGACTAATGTGGAAGGATGTTACTACCAAGAATTTTTCGTTCGATAGAACAGTTGATATACCTTTGGGTTTCTAAATATGCAGCACAGATCTTGAGTTTAGATTGGATCTATGCATTTGATCAGATGTAAGCCAATTCCCATCAAAGCTGCAAACATTGATTTTCCCTTATAGTTAACATGTTGTTTTTCTTAAATGTATTTCTTTGTGGTAGAATGGATACAAATCAATTGGCTTATAGTAACTGTAACATTATATCCACTTAGACCTTACTTTAGGCTTGGTTCACATTTATGCATATTATGGTGCAGCCCGCGTTTGTATGGGCACAGCAGCCCCATTCATTTGAATAGGCTACTGTACTTCCAGGAAATGCAGGAAAAAAGGTAATTCACCTTTTTTAAAACCGCATAAGCAAGGGAATCCCGTGGTGAAAAAGTGCCCACACCTGCAAATGCACTGTGTGTTAAAGTATAACTAAAGGCAAAGCTTTTTTCTTAGTTTTGAATAGAGTGGAGCAGGATTAGAGCCCCTGCCAATGTTTATTGCTGTCTGTGCCCCCGTTAGGGAGATTCACCTTATCTGTTCTGTTTACCATTATCATTAAAGTGAAAGTAAAAACAAAACCCCAAATGTTGGCTTATCCCCAGAAAAGTAATATAGGGGAAATCTTCCAATGGGGACACTAGTTTTGGTGAGCTAGGGGTCCCCAAGAAATTCCTTAAATTTGCAGAGATTTCCTCTCACTTCCTGTTTGACTAGGGGACAGGAAGTCAAGGGAAATCTCCGCAATGGGACACAGAAGGCGAAAAAAAAAACTCTGACAGGGGTTATAACCTTCCCTTACTCTATCCAAAATGAAAAAAAAAAGTTTTGCCCATAGTTCTACTTTAAGATGCGTGGAGGTGCCATTAAGAATGAATAAAAGAGCAGCGCGTTATGGCTGCAGGTGATTGCGGGTGTGGGAAAAAGTGTGATTCCTGCACCCTTAACCACCCACACAAGTGAAAACCTAGCCTTATGCTAGATATAATAAATAATAAGTTCAGCCATTATAAACACCCCTTAAAGTAAACCTGTCACTAAACACCTAAGTATGCTATCATTGTGTTCTGTTTCAAATATTGAACGGTGAGTGTAGTGGTCATTATGATTTATTCATATGCAAAACTTGTTTTTAAAGAGCACCTGGAAGCTGTTCCCAAAAAAGGCAGGCAAAACCACCAGCATTGCCTGTAGCCTCTATGCAACTGATGTTTCCCAATCTACTTGCTTATCGTGTCTTGTCCTGCACTGTGTCTGGGTGGAGTTGACCATCAAACAGTGAGCAGCAAATTTCCTGAAACAGCAGTCATAAGCACAGTTCTTAGATCTTGCACTGCAGATATTTAATTTTGGGGTTGATTTACTAAAACTGGAGAGTGCAAAATCTGGTGCAGCTTATAAATTCTAAATTCAGCTTGTTCAATTAAGCTTTGACAAAAAAAAAAAAAAAAATAGGTTTATATGCAGAACTGCACCAGATTTTGCACTTGCCAGTTTTAGTAAACCAACCCATTTGTGCCTAGGCACATTCTCCTACTAGGAAGTGAACTGCTGTTTTTCTGGTGCACTTCAAGACACAAAAAATAAAACTGGAATTTAGCTTTAAGACTTGGCTGTTTAAAGAAAAAATTGTAGTCCCCAAAGAAGCATAGTCTAAGCAATGTCTTGCATATGCTGAAATTATTCGTTGCAGCAGTTGAGGGAGCAGGTACCAAATAACATGTGAACTAAATGTTGAATGTCAGACTATTCTTTGCATACACATGCCATTGTAGGATTGCACATCTCCAGCTGACACATACGTGAGGCTTTTGACGAGGTAAAAATGAATTCTGTATTAGTCCTTTGTATAATGCATGATTGGTTTGTTGATTTTTTTTAATCATTCTTTTATACATACAGCTGTTTAGCAAAATGAATCACAGATGTCTTAGATGCATCAACTTCAAATGATATCTTTGGTTTTATTTTTATTTTCAATATCTCTGGCCAAAAGAACAGAGTCACTTTCATAAGTAAGTTAGTACAACACAAATGAATTACCTCATCTTATCCCCTACAGCCACACACTGCTCCAGTTCTGTTGCCCAGAAATATTTCATGCTGTAATAATGTAAATCAGCTCTGCCATATGGATGACTGCCTCAGCACCTCTCTATGAGAAGCCATTTTGCCCATGTTTGTATATGTGGAGAGGAATTAACATTTTGATTTGATAGTAATCCAGCTAATGCCAGTTAATTACTTGGATGGTGGATCCCCCAAAGGACACCATTATTTACTGAATACCATGTTCTCCTGAAATGACAAGTGCATTTGACATTATCATATGGGTTGTGCGTGTGCCACTTGTAGGAGTATGAGAGAGCAGAGATGTCAAACTATTCACCTTTAGTGATAAGAAGCTTGATATATTTAATCCACAGTGGCACAACCCATGAGGATCCATGGCCTCTTTAAGGATATGTACCCATAATTCTTTATGCATTGTTTCTTTCTTGAACCTCAAATTCACATGCATTTTCAATATTCCACAGTGTCATCTATGTATCTTTTTCTTGACCAACTCTGTCTTCTGGCTTACATTTATAAATTACGTAAATGCTCCCTTTCTTCCATTCTCTCTATACCCACTATATCTGCCTGCGTCTACAAAAAACGTTTATGGTTTTATCATCTTTTTTTTTTTTTCCTTTTTCACAAAATGTGCCATAGACTCTCCTCAGCACTTTCTGTACACATATTTGAAGACCTTCTCTTACATACAATGTTTCAGATCTATATGTTACAGCTGGTTTGATCATAACTTTATGTAGTTTTAGTTTCAGAGTTTGGGCCACTGTTTGACCTTAAAGTGGTTCTAAAAGCAGAATTTTTTTTCTCTTAATGCATTATATTATACATTAAGGTAAAAAACCTTCCGGGTGCCCCCAGCCCCTTCTTATGCTTACCTGACCCCCAACTCAATCCAGTGATGTGCATGAGAGCAACGTCCAAGGTCTCTCTATCCTCATTGGCTCACACAGCAGCGAGATCCAGTGGCTCCTGTTGCTGTCAATCACAGCCAGTGAGCCAAGGAGGAGGGGGTAGGGCCAAGCCACGTTCTATGTGTGAATAGGCTTGCTATTGTGGCCACTCGGCAGAAGGGAGGGACCAGGACTGCTGGCAAGCGACCCAAAAAGAAGAGGATTGGGGCTGCTCTGTGCAAAACCATTGCACAAAACAGGTAAGTATAACACTGTATGTTATTGAAAAAAAATTATAACCTTTAGAATCACTTTAATATTGAGTACATTCCAAAGTACCATTTACATTTCTGCCTTTATTCTAGTTTATTGTTATAGCTTACTTGCTTTCTTATTGGTAATTGACTTAAATATTTAAAATAATTACCTTTCTGAAATGTTAAAGGTTCTAAGCTATTTTCTGCATTTCCCATCATTACTTTATATGTGGCATTAATTGGGGAGATAAAACAAAAATTCTTAAATATTGTTTTCTCCATTATATGACAAATGTACATTTTCCAGTTGGCCCTTCTTATTTTATCAACTCTTAACTCCTTTTATCCCCCTTATCGCCCAGTGCTTTATTCAGTCATTTGCTGGCTGTTATACTTCAAATGATGGTGTTTTCATTTCTGTTTCAGGCTCATAGAATAACACTTTTTAATTACCAATTTACAGTTTTTACATATATTCATTTTTTAATGGTTCTTTAAACTATTCCAAACAGTATTCTCCTTTTTTTTCTTTTTTCCCAAGTTAATTCCCATTTTTATCTCTATACGTCATCATTTTTAGTTGAAACTCTTTCTTTTCTGCACTAAACTGTTTGAACGGTTTAATAATTCCTGCTATTTCAATGTGCTTTCCTGTTGTCTAGAGCTTTTCCTTTTTTCTTCCCCTTTCCTATTTTACTCACTATTCTTTTTTTCAGGGAATTCAACTATATTGCTGTTGTTTTTCTTGCTACTATTGTAAACTTGGCTTTATTCATTTCTTCCGATGTCTTCTTATATTAGCAAACCAAGCCTTCCTTGCTGTGTAAAGTGTTTAAAGAGTTAGTCAAAGCTGAATTAGTCTCTTATCATTTTTGAGAATGCTCTCCCCATTGAAGCCAGCTTACTGTAGCTAAGACTGCTATGAAGTATTAGCAGGAGAAGCACATTCTGTCTATCACTTTCTTTCTAAGGTACAAGAAAGAAAAAATCAGCAGTATGTGTAGTTAAAGTGGATGGAATGCCTAAAATCCTTTTTTTTTTTTTTGGTAGAGTGTGGAAGGGAAAGAATCCCTTTCGGGTTTTTATTGGTGTCAGTGTTCCCTCTGGGAAGAATAAAGTTCACTACTGGTTCCGGCAACCTTTATTTCTGGAACAGAAATTGATGGGGAAGCCAAATCGTGCTGTCACAAAAACAGGAAGTGACCAGAGCAGACATTTTCCAACTGGTAAACCTGTTCTGGTGACAACTGTCTAAGAGGGGGTATACCCTCACTTTGAAGAGATATGTCCTTACTTCCTGTTGTGTCTACGGAACAGGAAGTAAAGAGAAAAAGCAAGCAAAAAAGACTTGACAGCGGTAATAACCCTTCCCTACTCTATCCAAAGCTAAAATAGTTTTGGCTTTACATACTGTGCACTTTAATGGTCAAGGAAGGAGCATGGACCCAAAAACGAATCTTATCTCCAGAATACACAAGAGACATAAAATACCATTGCGTGATTTAACTGGTCATAAGCTACCAAATAATGATGAGACTTTTTTTAGGTAGACTGACTATTTTAGCGTATGTAAAAATTTTAATACAGCAGAACCTCAGTAACCCAAAGATCTGAACATTACATAACAAAAGTCCTTTTAGAAAACACAGTAGAAAAGATACAGACCTTCCCCCAGGTTGTCTGCCTTTATTCCTACCCTCTGCTTGTATGCATGCCATTACTCATAGTTCAGTTGTTGATTTTTCAAGAAAGAAGTCAATTACCAGTCAAAGCCCTGAGAGTTTGCTGATGGCAAGTCTTTTTATTTTATTATGTTAATCAAGGACATTTGTTGTAAAGAAAATATAGGCTCTCAAAATGCACAGAAAGTACAGACATGAATAATGTTTTTGTTAGTAGCCTATTTCAACAAATTTTCTTATTTCTGACAAGAGAAGACTGCTACTGAAGTCACTGGTAATTTTCCTTGCCACGCATTCAAGATAACGTGTGTTAACAGTCTGAAGACTGCACTGCAGAAATGTTTATTTTTTGCTGGTATGGTCTTTAAGCATTGCAATAAATTAAATGATTGTCACTATGCACTCTTTAGTATGGACTAACAAAAGAGAGCTTTAAGAAATGTTTCTGCTTTTCACATTTAAAATCCTACCTTTCTTTCTATTAATCTGCTATCAGGCAGGTCAGAAAATCAAGTTTTTGTATAGTATTTATTCTTTTATGCTTGTATAGGCTTCTTTGAGATTGCCAGAACATTCTTTTTATTATTATAATACAGGATTTAAGCCTAGTACACAACGGGCCGAATGTTGGCTGGCATTGGCTGGCTCAGTACAAATTGTTGAAGGCTCATGACCAAAAATGGTCTGCCGACCAGCTTCCAACCAGCTCTCTCAGCCAATGGAATACAATAGCACAGCAGGGGAGGTCGCTGTACTAACATTGGATTGTTAGTGCAGTGGCTCCGGCCTGAGCTGTGAGTTTTTTTTCGTTCAACAATAGTAAGGGAGAAGTCATAATTGCGCAGGTGAACAAAGTGTTAATACAAAAATAAAAAAGCAGCTGGCAATCACACAATAGAACACCTTGTGTACAATATAACAAAATAAAAAGAAAGTCACGCTAATAGTACAATATATGATAAATATAGTGATACATATAATACATTTTCCATAAAGTGTCCATTACTTGTGACAAAGTCTTCAATGTAGTGACTTTATAAAACCACAAATGACATGAACACGCAAAGTGCGTCTTCCACTGTGATAGGAAAAAGATATGCCCTTACCGGATGACTAGACTCCACATTATAGGAGCCTCGTACAGCATAGGTGTATATGTCTTGAAGAATCCATCCATTAGATGCAGACAGGAGACATGTAAAAGCCACCTCCATGATAATCCCTTTTTCCTTTTGCCGGTTGTAATCTTTTCCTCTTTCTCTTATGCAAGGAATGCAAAAAGAGGAACAGATTGGCACAGTGTAAAACTGTGATGATTTATTTAATCCATAAGTCCAACACAATGTATATTAAAAATCCTGAATTAAGAATCTGCAGATACAAACAAATCATCATGGTAAGTTGAACATAGACTCCACCCTACTAGTTTTGTCATAAATTACGTCCTCGGGGGTGTGGAGTCTATGCTAAAAGTCACTCCATATAATGGGTCCAGGTCGAAAAGAGCACAGATGATCTAGTGCAATAATAATTGTTAATTGTAATCGCCCATGAAGTGAAGTGAATATCGTCACCTAATTTAAATAAGGATTGACCCCAATATACAAGACTCAAACCTCATTGAAGAGAAAGGAGGAACTAGCCAATCCAAATAATTCATGATGGCCATGACTCGTTATAGGTAGAAAAAGGGATCAAGCTTAACTTCAAAATCAATATTATTGTGATGCCGAGCAGGAAATCAATACCCCCTGACAACCAAGTCTTGCTATGAATGAAGAAAGTATTTTTCGTGCAACCCATAAAAAACTAGTGGTGTGTACTAGGCTTTACTGCATATAGTGCCAACAATTTGTTCAGCGCTTTAAAAATAAAGGCAGACAGCATAGTTACAATACAATTCAACACAAGAGGAATCAGAGGGCCTTGCTCGTTAAAAAGGGATGGTCAAGTGATACAAAACCAAAAGTTCAGTTTATTAAGGCAGGGTAGGTCTCTCTGAAGAGATTGATTATTAGAGATCGTTTAAAGGTGGATATAGTAGGAGAGTGGTGGACAGATTGGGGTAAGATGTTCTAGAGCAGGGGTCACCAAACTATGGCCCTCCAGTTGTTCAAGAACTACAATTCCCATTATGCCTAGTCATGTCAGTGAATGTCAAAGTTTTACAATGCCTCATGAGACGTGTAGTTCCACAACAGCTGGATCACCATAGTTTGAAGATCCCTGTTCTAGAGCATAGGAGAGGCTCTAGAGAAGTCCTGGAGGCAAGCATGAGAGATTGGTGATGAGGTAGCTAGAGAGTAATTGGGCTTGGGAGGAGCAAAGAGAACAGTTTGGTTGGTGTTTTGAGACAAGGATAGTAATTTAACTGGGGTCAGAGTTGTGGATGGCTTTGTAGGTTGTTGTTAGTATTTTGAATTGTGTTACATGGTTGAGCTGAAGCCATTGGATTCTTACTGTTGTAAAGAAACTGGACAAATTGAATGTTGTGCTTTTGCAAAAAGTATATGAGGTAGGCACATCCTGCTTCCTATGGTTTAGCATAGCAAAGAATTGTAGAAGTTTTAGAGTCATAATGGCAAATGAGAGGTAGCAAAAACTGCTTCTAGAGCCACCTTGCAGTATCAGATTTGTCAAAATGGTAGGTTAGAGGTGGAGTAGCAAGGTGACCTTGGAATAACAACCTACAATGCCCAAGAATGGGATTTAATAAAGCACAATATCAACAATATGAAAGGTAGCACTTGTCCTGTCACACATCCATCTACCCAAATGTTATCTATATGCTTAGTTACATCAAAAAGGTCATACTGGGCAGCTCTACCTGGACATGAAGGCACCAGTCAGTATTTTATACCAGCTAAATTAAAAACAATTGACCTAAAACTAAAAAAAAACAATAAGTGACCATTTTAAGAGTTTGGGTAATATTCATTTTAATAAGGAGTGTGGAGAATAGGGCACTCTGGATAACAATGAGACTTTAACAAATAGTACATAACTGGCTCTTGAAATGTGATCAATGCACCACAGCAGCACTACAGAAGTGGGAAGCACACTCTATAGGAAAAACAAAGCAGAGAAGAAGGCGCTTCTAAGTGCTTATATATTTAATGACAAGGAAGGGTTAAAAACACTTACAAGATGGAAGTGATAAACAGGCATATCAATGTCCAGCGGGATGCCTCCTAGGAGTAAAAACAGCTGCAGGTGGAAGTTCCAGCTGGCCAGTGGTGGAACGCACTGTCTCTCTGATCCAAGATGGAGAGCCATGCTGTCAGTACCAGCATGGAATCCAGGCAACCGGAAGTGATATCAGAGTAGGCGAGACATGTTTCGGAGAATTCCAAGTCGCTCCTTCTTCAAACCAACCAATTGGTTTGAAGAAGGAGCGTAACCAATTGGTTTGAAGAAGGAGTGACTGGGAATGCTCCGAAACATGTCCCGGCCGCTCTGACGCCACTTCCGGTTGCCTGGATTCCATGCTGGTACTGACAGCACAGCTCTCCATCTTGGATCAGAGAGACAGTGCTTCCCACCACTGGTTGACTGGAACTTCCACCTGCAGCTGTCTTTACTCCTAGGAGGCATTCCGCTGGACGTTATGGACTCATTGATATGCCTGTTTATCACTTCCATCTTGTAAGTGTTTTAACCCTTCCTTGTCATAAAAGTGTTTTATTTCTGCACTTCGATGTACCTTCCTCTCTGCTTTATTCATTTTAATAAGCATATTTTCATTATGGTATGATTTTCTATTTTGTAATATTTCACCATATTTTGAGCTTTGTTTGTGATGATAAAGGCCAAATTGCATTAATAGAGATTCTTAAAAACCTGTTTAAGGCCTAATGCACAAAGGATATTTTCTTTCCTCCCTTGAATGCCCTTGCTCCTGGCAGGAAAAAAAGCAGCCTAAAAAACATGCCTAAAGCCATGCTTTATACACGCATTTAGGTGCGCTTAGATGCCTTTGGGGTATCAAGTATTTGAGCGTTCATGGATTTCATTGGCCAGAATATAAATTTATTCTGGCCATTGGGTTGAATTAATGCTCAAGTGCTAAACGTGTGTTTAGGTGCATTTATAAGCGTGTAGGCGCATTAAGCGGTGTTTTGCCCGAAAGCTCCTCTCCTGAAAACGCTGTTGATGTTTTGGGTGTTTTTTTTCAGCCTGTGAACACTCTTCTTCTAATACACCTGTAAACGCCTATGAGTGCATGGTTATAAAGGCTAACATAGAGGTGCCTTTACAGGCTAGAATAAAGTTTTTTAAAAAGTCAAATGCCTGTACAAGCAGTGTTTTTAAGCCCTGTATGCATGAGGCCTAAATATGTCTGCTTCTATATGAATGAAGGAACATAGATCAGAGAAGTTCTTCCTAAAGATTTATGACTTCATAAAAAAAAGTATTTGGGGATCCTTGTTTTCTGAAATACTTAGCCCTATTTCTGCAGACAGTGAGTGTGAGAATATGTCAGCTGCTATGACATACAGGCCTGGGAATCCCTAATTTAATAGCAGGATGTGCTCATACTAACACTATCCAGTTTACAAGGCACATAACCGCTTCTGTTCGTCCCATACATTTCCAAATACAGCATTGGCTACATAAAGTGGGAATTCAAGCACACAGAAGCCAATGTCATCTGTTTCTCCCAACTAAAAATGTCTTTCATTTGCAAAAGGATCGCATGAATACTGCACTTTTTAGGAGTCTATAACCATAACCCATTATTGGTTTCCTTGCAATCCATTCCTAGTCTTATATTAACATGTCCCTGATCCAGTGTGATAGGAGGTCAACATAAACACTTGCCAAAATCTTCTCAGCCAGTCTAACACATGCACTCTGCAATCTTCATTGAATCCTATGAAGAGCTTGTGCTCTGGACTATATTCTGAGTGTGAACTCCCATTGGGTTTCATAGGCTGTGGTCTGAATTTTACTCCCCTCCCACCTGTAAAAGAAGGGGGAATATATTTATCTTTCCGGTAGACCATGTGTTGAAAAGACAGTGCTTCTGTACTCCCCAGCCACTGCATGTATTCTACACTTTCAGTTGTCTAGAATACCTGCTTCTTGGAGGCTGCTGTGATTTCTACCACTGGCTCTTACGTGATTACAGAATGTACGAGCTGCTGGAAGGACCCACAGTGAGCGGGTGTATTGAAAATCCTGAACTTTTCTGCTCCCAAGCCTCTGCAATTATTTGAATGGTGGAATACGTTTGAATAGTAGAGAAGCACCTGCTGTTCAATACACGAGTCCATAGAAAAGTATTTTACTATACTCTTATTTTACAGATATTTTGTTCCAGTGGTCACAGGATCACTTTAATCACATGGATGCAAACTTTGCAGCCTACACACTTTTAATTTAACCCAAACAACTGTGCCAGGTCAACACAGGCGCCAACATATGAAACCCATTGCTCCAGAGAGGCTTGCAGAGGCTTAATGGCCAGCCCAGTACTGACGAACACACAACATATTGGTAAAATCATTGGGATAACTGTTATAAAATATTACCTTTAGCTTTTTCTACATTAGGTGAAAAATTATATACATACTGTATGTTGAGGTTTGAAATATAACCATAACTGTAGAGGAAAAGGCTGCATTGATATCCTAACATATTCCTTCTGGTAGAATTGCCACTCTTGTCTATTATATTTGCTGTTATTTGCTTCCCAGATAGAAAAATCTTTTATGTGGTATCCTTAGTCATGCAATGGGCTAGACTTTCCTGCAGTACAGACTCATTGTTCCATGGAAAAATGTGTGAGTTGTGTGTGGTTGTAAGTACCAGCCAGTATCAGCTACTGCCGCGTCATAGAGATGTTTACACATTACATAGACAATGGATGCATGCCTTAATAAATACACAAATATCTCATTGTAGAAAAAAAACACTGATTCGTTTGTATCAAACATCAATGTCTGCCAGTGTTTTAAAATTACAATATTGGAGAATAGGTGTGAAATTTCAATAAAAATTGAATGCTTGAAAAAAAATTACAATACTGGAGAATAGGAGAATATACCATGTGCATGTGTGTGTGTATATATATATATATATATACACACTATATTACCAAAAGTATTGTGACATCTGCCTTTACACGCACATGAACTTTATTGAGTTGGCTCACCCTTTGCAGTTTTGACAGCTTCAACTCTTCTGGAAAGGCTGTCCAAAAGGTTTAGGAGTATGTCTATGGGAATGTTTGACCATTCTTCCAGAAGCGCATTTGTGAGGTCAGGCACTGATGTGGATGAAAAGGCCTGGCTCACAGTCTCTGCTCTAATTCATCCCAAAGGTGTTCTTTCGGGTTGAGGTGCAGGCCAGTCAAGTTCATCCACCCCAAACTCGTTCATCCATGTCTTTATGGAACTTGCTTTGTGCACCGGTGCGCAGTCATGTTGGAACAGGAATGGACCGTCACCAAACTGTTCCCACAAAGTTGCCAAACTGTTCTCCCAAAGTTGCCAAACTGTTCCCACAAAGTTGGGTGCATGAAATTGTCCAAAATGTCTTGGTATGCTGATGCCTTAAGAGTTCTCTTCACTGGAACTAAGGGACCAAGCCCAATCCCTGAAAAACAACCCCACACCATAACCCCCCCTCCATTAAATGATTTGGACCAGTGCACAAAGCAAGGTCCATAAAGACATGGATGAGCGAGTTTGGGGTGGAGGAACTTGACTGGCCTGCACAGAGTCCTGATCTCAACCTGATAGAACACATTTGGGATGAATTGGAGCGGAGACTGTGAGTCATGCCTTCTCGTCCACATCAGTGCCTGACCTCACAAATGCACTTCTGAAAGAATGGTCAAACATTCCCATCATAAAAACACACTACTAAACCTTTTGGACAGCCTTCCCAACTCAATATTGAACCCTACAGACTAAGACTTGGATGCCATTAAAGTTCATGTGTGTGTAAGGGCAGGCGTCCCAATACATTTGACAATATAGTGTGTGTGTGTGTGTGTACATATATATATATGTATATATATATATATATATATATATATATATATACAGTATCTCACAAAAGTGAGTACACCCCTCATATTTTTGTAAATATTTTACTATATATTTTTATGTGATAACACTGAAGAAATTACACTTTGCTACAAGTAGTGAGTTTACAACCTGTAAAACAGTGTACATTTTCTGTCCCCTCAAAATAACTCAACATACAGCCATGTCTAAGCCGCTGGTAACAAAAGTGAGTACACCCCTAAGTGAAAATGTCCAAATTTGGTCCAAAGTGTCAATATTTTGTGTAGCCACCATTATTTTCCAGCACTGCCTTAACCCTCTTGCGCATGGAAGTCCTCTTCCACTCCTCCATGACAACATCACGAAGCTGGTGGATGTTAGAGACTTTGGGCTTCTCCACCTTCTGTTTGAGGATGCCCCACAGATGCTCAATAAGATTGCGGTCTGGAGACATGCTTGGCCAGTCTATCACCTTTACCCGCAGCTTCTTTAGCAAGGCAGTGGTCATCTTGCAGGTGTGTTTGGGGTCATTATCATGTTGGAATACTGCGGACCAGTCTCAGAAGGGAGGGGATCATGCTCTGCTTCAGTATGTCACAGTACATGTTGGCATTCATGGTTCCCTCAATGAACTGTAGCTTCCCAGTGCCGGCAGCACTCATGCAGCCCCAGACCATGACACTCCCGCCACCATACTTGACTGTAGGCAAGACACACTTGTCTTTGTACTCCTCACCTGGTTGCCGCCACACACGCTTAACACCATCTGAACAAAATAAATTTATCTTGGTCTCATCAGACCACAGGACATGGTTCCAGTAATCCATGCCCTTAGTCTGCTTTTCTTCATCAAACAGTTTGCGGGCTTTCTTGTGCATAATCTTTATAAGAGACTTCCTTCTGGGATCACAGCCATGCAGACCAATTTGATGTAGTGTGCGGCGTATGGTCTGAGCACTGACAGGCTGACCCCCCACCCCTTTAACCTCTGCAGCAATGCTGGCAGCACTCATACGTCTATTTCCCAAAGACAACCTCTGGATATGACACTGAGCACGTGCACTCAACCTCTTTGGTCGACCATGGCATGGCCTGTTCTGAGTGGAACCTGTCCTGTTAAATCGCTGTATGGTCTTGGCCACCCTCCTGCAGTTCAGTTTCAGGGTCTTGACAATCTTCTTATAGCCTAGGCCATCTTTATGTAGAGCAAAAATTCTTTTTTTCAGATCCTCAGAGAGTTTTTTGCCATGAGGTGCCATGTTGAATTTCGAGTGATCAGTATGAGAGAGTGAGAGCGATAACACCAAATTTAACACACCCGCTCCCCAGTCACACCTGAGACCTTGTAACACTAATGAGTCACATGACACCGGGGAGGGAAAATGGCTAATTGGGCCCAATTTGGATATTTTCACATTGTGGTGTACTCACTTTTGTTGCCAGTAGTTTAGACATCAATAGCTGAGTGTTGAGTTATTTTGAGGGGGCAGCAAATTGACACTGTTATACAAGCTGTACACTCACTACTTTACATTGTAGCAAAGTGTAATTTCTTCAGTGTTGTCACATGAAAAGATATAATAAAATATTTACAAAAATGTGAGGGGTGTACTCACTTCTGTGAGATACTTTATATAATATATATATATATATATATATATATATATATATATATAGTTGTGCTCATAAGTTTACATACCCTGGCAGAATTTATGATTTCTTAGCCATTTTTCAGAGAATATGTATGAGAACACAAAAACATTTCTTTCACTCATGGTTAGTGTTCCATTTATTATCAATCAACTGTATTTACTCTTTTTAAATCATAAATTATCAGGGTCATTTGAGTAGTTTATGTTGTCATTATGATTCATAATGATAACATAAACTACTCAAATGACCCTGATCAAAAGTTTATATACCCTGGTGATTTTGGCCTGATAACATGCACACAAGTTGACACAAAGGGGTTTGAATGGCTATTAAAGGTAACCACCCTCACCTATGATCTGATTGCTTGTAATTAGTGTGTGTGTATAAAAGGTCAATGAGTTTCTGGACTCCTGACAGACCCTTGCGTCTTTCATCCAGTGCTGCACTGACGTTTCTGGATTCTGAGTCATGGGGAAAGCAAAATAATTGTCAAAAGATCTGCAGGAAAAGGTAGTTGAACTGTATACAACAGGAAAGGGACATAAAAAGATATCCAAGGAATTGAGAATGCCAATCAGCAGTGTTCAAACTCTAATCAAGAAGTGGAAAATGAGGGGTTCTGTTGAAACCAAACCACGGTCGGGTAGACCAACTACAGTTTCGGCCACAATTGCCAGGAAAATTGTTCGGGATGCAAAGAAAAACCCACAAATAACTTCAGGACTTTCTGAGAACATGTGGTGTGGCTGTTTCAAGATGCACAATAAGTAGGCACTTGAAGAAAGATGGTCTGCATGGTCGAGTCGCCAGAAGAGAGCCATTACTACGCAAATGCCACAAAGTACCCTGCTTACAATATGCCAAACAGCACAGAGACAATCCTCTAACCTTCTGGCACAAAGTCATTTGGAGTGATGAGACCAAATGACTGCTTTTTGGCCACAACCATAAACTCTACATTTGGAGAGTAGTTAACAAGGCCTGTGAAACATGGAGGTGGATCACTGATGTTTTGGGGGTGTGTGAGCTACAAAGGCACAGGAAATTTGGTCAAAATTGATGGCAAGATGAATGCAGTATATTATCAAAAAATACTGGAGGAACATTTGCATTCATCAGCCAGGAAGCTGCGCATGAGACGTACTTTTGCATTCCAACATGACAATGATCCAAAACACAAGGCCAAGTCGACCTGTCAATGGTTACAGCAGAATAAAGTGAAGGTTCTGGAGTAGCTATCTCAGTCTCCTGACCTCAATATCATTGAGCCACTCTGGGGAGATCTCAAACGTGCAGTTCATGCAAGACAGCCCAAGAATTTCCAGGAACTGGAGGCTTTTTGCCAAGAGGAATGGACAGCTTTACCATCTGAGAAGATAAAGAGCCTCATCCACAAATACCACAAAAAGACTTCAAGCTGTCATTGATGTTAAAGGGGGCAATACATGGTAATAAGAACTGGGGTGTGTAAACTTTTAATCGGGGTCATTTGGGTAGTTTCTGTTATCATTATGATTTAAAGTAGACGCAATTGATTGATAATAAATGGCTTCAACCAAACACTAACTATGAGTGAAAGAAATGTTTTTGTGTTCTCATTCATATTCTCTGAAAATGGCCAAGAAATAATAAACTCTGCCAGGGTATGTAAACTTATGAGCACAAATAAATATATATATATATATATATATATATATATATATATATATATATATGCAGCTTCTCTAACAATATAGGCAACACGGGTTGATAAAGTAGCACTGACATGTCTTTTCAACACTTTTTACTCACGAGGCACTTAAGAATCTTGGAAAGTATAACATGAAGTAGAACTGACGAGCTAAAAGAGACTGTGATGGCAGTGACTGACCTACATATTTACTAAATACTAGGGAAATTTGTGCAACCACTGCACAAACATTTTGATAGCCTTTTAAGTAGCAATATGGCGGTCATTTAGCATCTTACAAAGAAAATGCATACTTTGGTCTGATGTATGTGCAGGGCGTTGAAGGAATAGAGGTTGTTCACTTAGTACAGTGACTTTTGAAAAGTGTATATTCATTTTGCAACGTTAACAGTAGTAAATAAATTAATATGTCTTCGCTTTGAATGCATAGTCGTGTGAGGGAAATAAAAAAAAAAGACTTTGTATTTGCTAATACATAATAATCACTAAATGAACATTCTCAATTCAGACCGGAGGTAGGAATGGAAGTTTCAGCACTTGACCCATATGTATGTTGTGGCATGGTTACATCTTTCACCTGCAGTGAGGATACTGTACAAACAGGGCTGAGTTTAGTGAAGAGGGACAGAGCACTGTAGCTCATTGCATTTCCTTTGTGTCAAGGAAAATAACTCTACCTGGACAATCCTTGGCAGTTGTAGTGCAGCAGTGGAAATGGATTGACAGGCATGAGTTTCTTAATACTTTATAGCAGCGGTCTCTAAAGTGTGGCCTGAGTGCGGGATGCTACCCTTTGCTTGCCTTTATCCAGCCCTTGGGGCACTATTCCATCCATTGACACCAACAATGGGCCATAATTCCTCCCACAGACATCAATCATGGGTCAGAATTCCTTCCATTGGCAACAATGATGGGGCACAATTCCTTCCATTGACATCAATGATGGGGCACTGTTCCTCTCACTGACACCAAAGATAGGGCATTGTCTACTTCAACAGGATGCTAGGACCTTTTTACACCCCCACTGGCCCTAGTCTGGCCCTCCTAAAGTCTGAAGGACAGTAAACTAGCCCTTTGTTTAGAAAGTTTGGAGACCTGTTTTATAGGAGCTGCAAAATGGAAGTGCAGTTTGTAAGATACAGCACTTTTACATAACCACCTCAAACTGTGCATTAATATGGCAACTTTTTCAGAAATACATCAGTTTTCACCAGGAATATACATACATATTGAGATATTTGTGTAATTCACAGTAGGAACTTTTGTATCCTTCAGGATGAAAGCAAAATAACAGTATTTGTCTGCGCAACGCATTAATGATATGCAAATTGTATAAAAAGCACATTTCTTGTATACTTTTAAAATATGTTTTTTACATAAGCAATAAACAAAAATTCCATTGTATACTGTGATGATAAATATGTTTTCTCGCTGTCCACTGCCAATAACTAAGAAATCAGTGATATACAAAGAATACAGGCAAAACAAAGATTGTTCACTTTGCAGAGTGTTCAAGATCAACAGTGGCTTTACTGCTGGACTTTGTAGCTGCATTGCAAAGCAAGGATCTATTTTTATATTTATATTGGTATATGAGTGTGAGGACTTCATTATTATTATTATACAGCATTTATATAGCGGCAACAATTTGTGCAGTGCTTTACAATATAAACTTATTTGACTATAGTAAATAAGACTGGCATTTATTGTTGGTAATATAAAATGCAAAATGTAATGTCTATTGTATGGTATTATGGATTGTATCCTAATCTGTGTTTCTTTTACTTTTGTAGCCAAAACTGCTGGCCAAGGAGCTCCTTGATCTAGTGGCATCACACTTCAATCTAAAAGAGAAGGAATATTTTGGTATAGCATTCACAGATGACACGTAAGTATACGTTGCACATATCTAAAGCTGTTATGGTTTCTGACATGTTACATTACATATCATATGATAGAAATGAGTGTCACAGGGACAGTAACGTACCACCAGTAATTAAAAGCCTATCTCTATTGGGACAATATGACAATGTAAGCTTAACATAAATTCTGCTCTTTCCCTCTTTATCAAAAATTACACAAAAATGTTTTGGCTGAAGTTTGGCTTTCAATTATATGTTTACCACTCAATGTATACAACATACTTAAGGTCTTACTAAACCCACAACAGTAAAATAAGTCGGTATATGCAGTAAAGCATGCTTGTATAAAAAGGCTGTTTGATCCTATCTTCTCTGATCCTAGTCCCCAATCCATCTCCTGATAGAACAGAGCCTTGGGGCACTCTGTACATACTCAGTTTGGTGTGCATTGCTAGAGAATTTGTTTTTTCCTTGGGAAGGGTGCATGTGATCAGCACAGGGCCAATCAGCACTGTCCAGACAGAGGGTCAAGAATCATGCAGCCTCATAGGACAGTCAGAGGCGAATGAAAACTTCTCCTACAAGCTTTAACCAGACACTGATAAAAGTCACACGACTGCTATATACTGATGATGAAAAAATGTATTTGGCAGTTTATATTTACTAAAATAATTGCATTTCCATGTTCTGTGTACTGTGGGAGATCAGATATAGTGAATGCAGGCTCCTGGTTTTAGTAACACTTTAACATTTGAAAGTGCAACATATTTATTTTAATGTGACACCAATGTAGACATGCATTGGTTGTTAGATAAAGCAAAAACAAGAATTTTATTTATTGCAGCTTACCAATACTTATATGTCATGGCTACATTAGTTTTCTGTTCTTTTTGGGAGTTTTTTTTCCTTTTATTTTCACAAGGTGATGCAGCCAGTAACACACTTCTTAGGGTGTTCCCTCTAGTTATGGAGGAGCAACATCAACACCCTTGGAGGGCAGCACTGTCTGGAGAGGGTAGTGTAAGATGGACTAGCACACTTATATGGACTTTACATATATGACCAACATATTAAAGCCTAATGCCAGCTAATACTTTTTAAGCAGTTACAGAAAAATTTTTCCTTGTGTAATAAAGTGGTTTAAATATTTTTCAAAAAGTTGATCATTAAATGGTGTCATTGTTAAATGGTGTGTCTGAACCCTCTCCCTCCTACTTTTGCTGCACAGCTTGATCTATAAAGAAAGCTGTAAAGTAATAGCAGAAGCAACAAGTTTAAAAACGAAGTTACAGGGGGATTCAAACAACTGCTTTATTAATGTTAGTGACAGGCGGCATCTTTTACTGTATGTCATTTTTGATTTTGCATTTAATACCACTTTAATGCTTAGCACCATCTTTGAATGCATTTATAGCTGTATTTCTTTTGGGGTAAGTCACTGCCAGCTGTGCACATTTGGATAGACTAAAACCAGCTTTCCTTTGGAATTGCCCCATATTTTGCTCTATCCATCTTTCTAATGAAAAGCATCCTCACAATTTGACTCTGCCACCACCATGCTCTACAATGAAGATGGTGTTCTCATGACGATGAGCAGTGTTGGATTCCTGCCACATGCATGGGTTATTCACTGCTGAGGATAACAATTTTTATGATAATGATTTCGTAACCAGCAAAAACATAATCTTTCTGCTCAGCAGAATACGGGAATCACCAATGTTTATTTGATTGATCTACAGCTATAGCCAAGATGTAATGTTTTTTTCAGACCACTTCTGATATCTTTACACTGCCCAAATAGTCATACTGAAAGTATTTTAAGTGTATTTGCTACTTATTGCTAAGTGTGTGACATAAACAGCACCACTGCTTCCATTTCTTTCTGTTTCTGATGTGTCTAATGTTAATTTCTCCTTAATATAGATATATTTACCCACTGCTGGACAAAATATTAGTGCAAATACCAAGTTTACTGTTGTGAGGCAAATAGTCTGTTCGTTTTGCATGAGAATTTCCCTTTAGTTTTGGGAATGTGATGAAAATTGCCTTTGCAAATAATAGTTGTATGCTACATGTACACAATGTATACAATGTGTGTATGTGTGTTCCTCCACCCCAAACTCGCTGATCCATGTCTTTATGGACCTTGCTTTGTGCACTGGTGTGCAGTCATGTTGGAACAGGAAGGGGCCATCCCCAAATGATGTGAGCATGGATTTGTCCAAAATGTCTTGATATGCTGATGCCTTAAGAGTTCTCTTCACTGGAACTAAGGGGCCAAGCCCAACCCCTGAAAAACAACCCCACACCATAATCCCCCCTCCACCAAATGATTTGGACCAGTTCACAAAGCAAGGTCCATAAAGACATGGATCAGCGAGTTTGGGGTGGAGGAACTTGACTGGCCTGCACAGAGTCCTGGCCTCAACCCGATAGAACACCTTTGAGATGAATTAGAGTGCAGACTGTGAACCAGGCCTTCTCAACCACATTAGTGCCTGACTTCACAAATGTGCTTCTGGAAGAATAGTCAAACATTCCCATAGACACACTCCTAAACCTTGTGGACAGCCGTCCCAGAAGAGCTGTTATAGCTGCCAAGACTGGGATGCCATTAAAGTTAATGTACGTGTAAAGACAGGCGTCCCAACACTTTTGACAATATAGTGTATATTGTATATGTGTTATACAGTATATATGTATTTTTAGTAGTTTAAACATTGCTGGCCCAGAAGATATATAGGAATAAAGTGGTTAATTTAAAATAAAGTAAAAAATAAGCTGTTATTTGCGCAAGTATATTTTCTGTTAGATTAGTGAATGAGGTAAAGCTCTGCTGAATTTAATCATTCAATCACGTGCAAAGAGAAGTGATGTTTTCTTTTTATTCCTCTTACATGTGATTTGCTATTCTTTGCAAAGTGAAATTTCACCATGTTTGCTAAGCTAAGGAAAAATTTCCTGCAAAGTGAAAATTCCCTTGCAAAGCAAACAGCCTATAATGCCTTTGGTGAATCAACACCAATGCATCAAATAGATTGTTTTGTTAAAAAGCTTAATTCTATTTAAACATGCATTTTTGTAAATATACCATAATTGTGTGGCACATTTCACACTTTACAATAATAATAAAATATCTGATCAGACCTGCAGTTAATTACTGTTTGTGATTTCGTACATTGCAATGTCCTTTTGCTCTCCTTTTTGTTGTTTACGCTAGAAGGCAAAAGTTATTTAAATCAATAGATTCATTTTATCCCTAGGTTAGTGGGTTAGAACTCTATTGAATCATGTGCTACGTGCCCTCTATACCAGTCAGCTGTGATGTAATGCTGGACACTTCTCAGAAATGTAAATTGCATTTGATAGTATCTGTAATCTTTAAATGTGTCCTCTATGTAGAGTCACTTTCACTGCAGACAGGGCTGATTTTAGACAATATGAGACACAGGGCAAAGTTTGAGCATGGCTACATGATTACAAAGGAACAGAGACGCATATAAGTCAATTAGAGTACATAAATCAAGCTAACTGTTCAAATCCATAATTTTATAGTGACAGTCCTTGCCCATATATCATGGCCATGGTTAGGTTCAGACAACAAACAAGCCCATTTATTAGAGTACCTCTCACCTCATGCAAGTAGGTTTCTTCATCTCAACTGCTCTCTCCATGGCCCTGTATGGACTTTACCTTCATAATACAATTGAAAGTGTGGCCAACCTGATGACATTTAGGTCGGTGAGTAAGGATCTACCACATGCAGACCCCAAGTGGGGTGAGATCGTAGGCAAATGCCCTCTCTGACCTCATGGGGCATATGTTTGAAACAGACATGTTTCTTGCATGAAATCACTACATTTTGCTACAAGCTCACCTATACTGTATACAATTTTACTTTTAATTTGTTTCATGCATTATTCTAGTCCCTGTAAGGTAGTGGTTCTCAACTCCTGTCCTCAGGACCCACCAACAGGCCAGATTTTAAGTATTACCTTGGGGAGATGCAGACTAGAATACTGCAATCACTGAGCAGCAAATTATATCACCTGTGATGCATTTCAGTTATCCTGCAAACCTGGCCTGTTAGTGGGTCCCGAGGACCGGAGTTGAGAACCACTGCTGTAAAGCAACATCACCAATTATGAATCTGTCGATAAATCAAAGTGTTTAAGAATAAAGGCTGACTTTTTCTGGAAAAGTGGTGCCTTCTGTCTGAAGAGAATTTCGGACAAATGGTTAATATACTGCTGTCAGCAAAGCAATCCTATAAATATAATCATATTGTATCATTAAGATGCAATAATTGTTCCTGTGAGATGGAATTGTGGCTCATTTTTCCTGGCTGCTGTTTCTTGGACTGAAATATATTTTGGCTTAAACCACAAAGGGCACTTTTGTGTTATGATCCATAGCAGTTAATTGGTTAGTCGTTTTCAGAGATTCAACTGGTCTTAGACAAAGAAAATGTAATAATTGTCTATTCACTTTAGGTTACTCACTTTGGTTAAAATATACCATTGTATGAAGAAAGTGCAACCTCTGATGTATAAATATTCTTAGGCACTGGCTGGCAGAATTGTGGAGGGTGTGTATGTGTCACCTTGGTTTCTCACATACACATAAGGAGGGGCTCCAGGGTTTGTGTCTGGTATGAGAAAAAAAGTTTCTTTTTCTCAAAATGCTATTAGGTCTTGCCCTGGGTTCTGGCCCGTAGGATTTGTGGAGCTTCACACAGGAAAAGCTTACATACTTAGGTCCACATCTTACTTGGTAGACAGACCTAATTAGTTAGTCTCAGCCACCCACAGGCCCTTTTATTTGTGACCTGACCAGTGCTCAGGGTTCTCACTCACTGTCACGTACCTGGTGGTTGAGTCTGGCTTATGCGGGGGCAACCTCTCTTGCAGTCCTGGTTCCGGAACCCCTGGTAGTGCAGACAGGGAGCTCCGGAGCACAGGGGTGCACGAGGGCTGGACTGGTCCCTGGAGACTGGTACGGGTCCACAGATGCTTGTGCAGGCTGAAGAGTAGTGGTGCAGTCCGGGTTGGCAACTGGCTGGCAGCGAGGTACAGAGGGATCAGGCAGACGGGTAGATGAGTGCAGGCTGGGTCGGCAACGGGCTGGCGGCTGAAGTACAAAAGGAGCAGGCAGAGGAGTGGTCGTAAACAATCCGAGGTCGGGGCAGGCAGATAGCAGCAAGGTCCAAAGGGGTAGCCAGGGTCACAGGAACAGGAAGTCACTCTGAACAGATACCGGGGGGGGGGTCACAGGTGCAGGAACGCTGTAGAACGAACAGCACTGGCTACAGGAAGCAGGAAGTTCAAATAGAGCTGCTCCTTCCAGGAGCTAAATGAAACAACAATCAACTGCCATTAACCCTTAGCACAGTCTTCTAACACTCACTATCTTTGCTGTTAAAGCCTGCTGCTGGGGAGAAAGGCTGAGTGCTGACAGAAAACGAAAAAGGTACAAGAGCATTTCTTTCGAGAAACCCATTACAAGGTGCCATGTTTGTCATAAATTAACCTGTGTTTAGATAGTGGCTAGGACAAGCAGAAGTTTTGTTTATTTTATGTTATACTATACAAAGGCGCTCTTCATTGAAACTATGTTTGTTTGCTAACTTGCTGAATAAAATTACAGGTCCAGCCTGCTTGGACTGTGCATGGTTATCCTTGTCCTGTGCAGCAGTTGAGCCTGCCCCCTTACAGTATTTTATTGGTATTGGCCACTGCTCAGAGTAGTCATCAATGCCATGTGATTTCAGTTTTGCAGTGTTACCATTCCTTCTCCTGTTCTGTTTTAATTGAATAGAAATTAAATCCTGTTGTTATTGTATTTTTCAGAGGCCATTTGAACTGGTTACAGCTGGACCGCAGAGTACTTGAACATGACTTTCCCAAAAAGTCTGGTCCAATTGTGCTGTATTTCTGTGTAAGGTGAGTTGTTTTCCTATGTCTTCTTATATTTATTTTTTTCAAAAATCTTTATTTTACAGCACAATCCCTTTATTTTACAGCATAATGTGTTACTTATATTGTGAAAGAAACCATAAAAAAGAAAGCAAAGGCATTTTGTTGATATTTAAAGCAAGGAATACATTATTCCCATTGTACAGGCAGTCTTACCTTTTTGATGATTCTTAGGAAGAGGTGTCATGGCTGACTGCCAAAATTGTTGAACAAATCAGCCATAACTTTATGACCGCGCACATAATATTGAGTAGGCCCCACTTTTACCTCCAAAGCAGCCCTGATCTGTCTAGGCATGGATGCCACTAGACTTCTAAAGTTATGCTGTGATATCTGGCACCATGCTATCAGTAGCAGATTCTTTAAGTCCTGTTGCAAGGTGGGGCCACCATGGATCAGACTTGTTTTTCCAGCACATCCCACAGATGTTCAATGGAATTGAGATCTGTAGAATTGAGGTCAAGTCAACACCTCAAACTCATTGTTGTGTTCCTCAAACCATTTGTGAACCATTTTTGTGGTAGAGTGCATTATCCTACTAAAACAGGCCACTGCCATCAGGGAATGCCATTTACATGATGGGGTGTACTTGGTCAGAAACAATGTTTAGGTAGGTGGTGTGTGTTAAAGTAACATCCACATGAATGGCAGGACCCACATTTTCCCAGCAGAACATTGCCCAAGCCATCACACTGCCTCGGCCAGCTTGCCTTCTTTCGATACTGCATCCTGGTGCCATCTCTTCCCCAGGTAAGCAACGCATACACAGCTGGCCATCCCCATGATGTATAAGAAAGCATGATTTATCAGATCAGGTCACCTTCTTCCATTGCTCTGCGGTCCATTTTTCTGATGCTCAGGTGCCCATTGTAGGCACTTTTGGCTGTGAACATGGGTCAGCATGGATACCCTGACTGGTCTGCAGTAGCACAGCCCCATCCAAAACAACCTGGGATTCCCATTTTTTTCAACTTCAGGGACAGCATGTTTAATTGTTTCCTAATATATTACACCAACTTTCAGATGCTGTTGCCCTGTGTATTCCTGGTGATTTTAAAGAACTTTTGCTTTTCAGGTGTTTCAGGTGTTTTTCAGGCATTTTACAGGCATTGAGCAAGAGTTTTTGCACGTGTATAAAGTTTCAGGTATTTGTCTCCTGGGCTGGGCAAGGGGAGGAGAGCAATTCTAGAGAAGGAGAAGAGTTCTTCAGGTGCAAAAATGTGCGTATGGCTCCCATTAAAGTCTATGGGGCCAAAAGCACCTGCATACGCTCAAAAACATATGTGTTTTTTAAGCATAGGGCATAGAGTGTAGGGGAACAGGGAAACTTGGAAAGGATGAGATTCTACTTGTTGAGCATAATCAGGTGTAGGGAAACAATCTGAAGTGTGATTAGGTGTTATTTATGCTACATGAATTGGAGAATGTAACATCTATAAAGTAGGTGTTATCCAAACATATATTAATATTCTCATCTTGCCATACTGTATTTAATAATGAAAAAAACTAAAATAGGAAAATAGGAGTGGCTACCTAAATTACAATACTTAAAGTGATTGTAAATTTTCGTCTTTTTTCCCATGAAAATAACAAACGTGTCATACTTACCTGCTCTTTTGCAGTGGATTTGCACAGAGCAGCCGGGATCTTCCTCTTCTCGGGTCCCTCTTCTGTGTGCTCCTGGCCCCTCCTGTTCAATGCCCACGCGGCAAGCAGCTTGCTATGGGGGCACTTGAGCCGAATCACAGCTCCATGCGTCCATTCAGACACGAAGCCCTGACCTGGCCCCGCCCCCTCTCTCCCCTAATTGGCTAGCTGACTTTAATTACAGCCAAAGGCACCGCTGCTGTGCCTCAGCCAATCAGGAGGAAGAATCTCGGACAGCTAAGACACTCGTGGACATTGCTAGACAGAGAGTGACCTCAGCTAAGTGTTGGGGGGGGGGCTGCTGCACACAGCAGGCTTTTTATCTTAATGCATAGAATGCATTAAGATAAAAAAAAACCTTCTGCCTTTACAACCCCTTTAATATTTACAGTATCTTACAAAAGTGAGTACACCCCTCACATTTTTGTAAATATTTTATTATATCTTTTCATGTGATAACACTAAAGAAATAACACTTTGCTGCAATGTAAAGTAGTGAGTGTACACCTTGTATAACAGTGTAAATTTTCCGTCCCATGCAGCCATTATTGTCTAACCACTGGCAACAAAAGTGAGTACACCCCTAAGTGAAAATGTCCAAATAGGACCCAATTAGCCATTTTTCCTCCCGGTGTCATGTGACTCGTTAGTGTTACAAGGTCTCAGGTGTGAATGGGGAGCAGGTGTGTTAAATTTGGTGTTATAGCTCTCACTCTCTCATACTAGTCACTGGAAGATCAACATGGCACCTCAAGGCAAAGAACTCTCTGAGGATCTGAAAAAAAGAATTGTTGCTCTATATAAAGATGGCATAGGCTATAAGAAGATTGCCAAGACCCTGAAACTGAGCTGCAGCATGGTGACCAAGATCATACAGAAGATTAACAGGACAGGTTCCACTCAGAACCGGTCTCACCATGGTCGACCAAAGAAGTTGAGTGCATATGGTCATCGTCAAACATTTGCTAAAGACAAGCAGACTAAGGACATGGATTACTGGAACCATGTCCTGTGGTCTGATGAGACCAAGATAAACTTATTTGGTTCAGATGGTGTCAAGCGTGTGTGGCGGCAACCAGGTGAGAAGTACAAAGACAAGTGTGTCTTCCCTACAGTCAAGCATGGTGGTGAGAGTGTCATGGTCTGGGGCTGCATGAGTGCTGCCAGCACTTGGAAGCTACAGTTCATTGAAGGAACTATAAATGCCAACATGTACTGTGACATACTGAAGCAGAGCATGATCCCCTCCCTTAGGAGACTTGGCCGCAGGGCAATATTCCAACATGATAATGACCCCAAACACACCTCCATGGCGACCACTGCCTTGCTAAAGAAGCTGAGGGTGAAAGGTGATGGACTGGCCAAGCATGTCTCCAGACCTAAATCCTATTGAGCATCTGTGGGGCATCCTCAAATGGAAGGTGAAGGGGCGCAAGATCTCTAACATTTACCAGCCCCGTGGTATCGTCATGGAGGAGTGGAAGAGGACACCAGTAGCAACCTGTGAAGCTCTGGTGAACTCCATGCCCAAGAGGGTTAAGGCAATGCTGGAAAATAATGGTGGCCACTCAAAATATTGACACTTTGGGCCCAGTTTGGATATTTTCACTTAGGGGTGTACTCACTTTTGTTGCCAGTGGTATAGACATTAATGGCTGTGTGTTGAGTTATTTTGGGGGGACAGCAAATGTACGCTGTTATACAAGCTGTACACTCACTACTTTACATTGTAGCAAAGTGTAATTTCTTCAGTTGTCAGATGAAAAGATATAATAAAATATTTACAAAAATGTGAGGGATGTACTCACTTTTGTTAGATACTGTATGTAATAAGGCATACCTGTACGTACAGTGAATATCTCCTAAACTTGCACTGTTTAGGAGATATTCACACAACATGCATGCGCTCTGAAGGAACAGCATACCATACCCGGGAGTGACGGCATAGTGGCCCTGGCCATTCATACAGCTGGAGCCTGCAAACCCAGAAGGAAGACTGGATGAAGATGGCAGTGCCGGGAAGCCATTACAGTGCTGCCCTGGAGGGCTCCGTGTACAGGTAGGCCTGTCATAATGTGATAGTATGCAGTACATACTAGTGCATTATGACTTAAACCTGCAGGGGGGGCCATTGTTCTTTATTTTTCTGGCGGTTTACTACCACTTTAAATACAAATATGCAAAAAAGTGCAACAAAAGAAAGTCTACCCTGGGACTTCCCGTGGATGATATCACTTCCAATGACATCACTTCCAGAAGTTGAAATTTACTCTGGCTCCAGAACATTGCAGAACATCGGCAGTTTCGTACTATCTAGTAGGCTGGTTATACTAAGTGCCAAAAGGGCACTACATGTGTGCGTGGATTATTACATGTTTAATGGTCATTAGTTTTAATTAAAATGGTGCGCAATGATATTTTGGGACTGAGATCTGGAAGAAGGTGGCGGAATTATCCAGCTCGGAGTTCTCTCGGTAGTGGCATAAGTGTTGGCTTATGTGTAGGAGTGGTCCTGAAATACCTTTCAGTGAATATTGACCTGCTTATTACATAAGGGGTCGATTACTTCTGGTGACTGAGCAGTCTTTAGGGGAAACCCCAGAATCCAGCAGCACTTATTGGGGAGTAGAGAAGTTTGTCACATTGTGTTTGTCAACCACTTTAGATGGACTTTTTCATGCACATTTGTTTATGCACTTTTTTTGCCACCATTTGCATATATGACTGAAAATAGTGGCACTTTTTTATGTACTGTATATGTTGAAGTTTACACACAGCAACATTATTTATAGGATAAGTTATTGTATTGATTGCACTGAGCACTTTGGTCGCATATTTGTATTTAAGTATTGTATTTTAGGTAGTGTTGTCCTGTTTAGGTTTTTATCACTGTAGTTCAAATACAAGTGCACATAGATCGTCAGCTGGGTTCTTTAGCCTCATTAAGGATTATTTGGAGTTATTTTCATTCTAGCGTGGGTGGTACATAAAGCATTCTATAATACTGGATTTAGTGGTAACTTAAAATGTCTATGAGCTATGGGGAAGGAGTTTATCTCCTATGTAAAGCAGGTAGCCCTGCAAGGCAGGCTGTAGTGGAACAATGTAAGATTTTTCCTGAAATACTCTATTCACCATTAAGTATAACACAAAGTTCTCATCTCATCTACATCTACCTTTACATGTAGTTACCATGACTTTATACTGATACTATGACTTTGAAAGCATCAGCATTGGTTGTTTTTGAATGTATCTTTATCAGATTTTAAAAGTTAATTTGCCAAAATCCAGCCTCTCCCAGTCCCCGGTGTCTTGAGAAACCGGAGATACACATTTGCTTTAGCCAAAAGCTATAGACCAGGAGAAATGAACTATAAATATAGCTAAAAACCTTCACTGATGTGAGGTTTCTTTAAAGATCTATTATCCCCACATCTGGTATTGTGGAGTTTTTGCTCTTAATGAAAAGGTTTGGGAATTCTTAGGAAAAGCTGTTGTGAAATTAAGAATAACATGTGTTGAGTTATATGCTTTCGTTTCCAATAGCCGGATGTGTTATTATGGGAGCTCTGAGGCAGTAATATGGTCAGCAGTGGGGGGCTGGAGCTAAAAGAGTCATATAAAGAATTTTAGTTCCTAGTGATTCCATTACAAATGAGGCCATAGTCAGTTAATTAACCTGCAAGAGACGCAGTCATAAAACACTACATTATCGCAATTTCTTTTTGAAAGACATTTGTTAGTTTTGCAAATTACTTTGTTACCATGCTGTTCCATAATCAGTGCACATGTATTAGTGCGTGTGTTTTTAAGTTGTATTTCATATTCTATGATACAGAGACCTTTGCCTCTGAGCTAAAAAAAAAATATAGCAATAAAACAGAAAACAGGGTATAGAAACAAGTGGCAATGTGTTCCCTACTATAACTAGTTATGTCATTTTTTATTCTTAAAGCGGAGTTCTACCGTTTACTAAGTTTATTAAAAGTCAGCAGCTACAAAAAGTGTAGCTGCTGACTTTTAATAAACAGACACTCACCTGTCTCCCGGTCCAGCGACGGGGCCACACGGAGCCTCGGATCTCTCCCCCTCCCCTCTGCAGTGGCATCATTCCTACAGTGGGCACTGTGGGCTCCGTGATTGGTCCCAAAGTCTTCTAGGACTTGTCCTGTGTCCCAGAAGACTTCAGGAGGGAGGGGGAAGGAGACCTTCCACTTCCGATTCCCTAAGGCGACCAGAACAGAAGTACGTAAAAAGCAGGTATCCCCCCCCCCAAAAGCTCAGTTTCACCATCAGGAGCTGGGGAGGAGGTCTTAAAGTGGAAGTTCCACTTTTGGGTGGAACTCTACTTTATGTTGCATAAAAAACATCTTTGCTGCACATCCACATTCACAATAAAGCTCATCTGGTTCAAAACCACAGATACAGCAATTCTTCAAGTTTTTATATTTTAAATTGTAATTTTAAAATAGTTTTAAATAAAGCATTTTGAATGATAACAGCCACAGGCCTCAGACACATGCATATATACAAATACAATCCTTTAAGTTCATCAGCATCGGAATGGTGGTTCAAGGGGTGAGCTCAAAAATGGATGCTCCCTCTCAAGTCACACTAGCCTAGCCCTGAGGGACACGCACTGTGAGTTGCTGTCAGTGCCCTATAAACCGTTGGAGTGCTTACTGTCTCACCAGTACACAACATTAAAACAATAAACATTTTAGTTTTATTTGTACCATGTTATTAAACCTGAGTCTTTCATTTAGTAGTGTAAAGCCATAGTTAATTTCACTGAGAGATGTTAACTCACTAAAAGAGGTTAATTATTGTGCTCTACCCTGTAAAGTGGGTTCTAGTGTCTGTAGGATACTTTACATGGGTGCAAGATCCCGTAACCTGTACAATTCTATTGCAAGGCTCAAATAAAGGAAAGTATAAAGAACTAGTGATTTAAAATGGTTTTAATCAAGATATATGGTGGCCTCAGCTAGACATCAGTGTAATCCTATTGGATAAACAAGATCCCATTTTTATAAATTAGCTTCTTAATCCCTCTGCATGGTGGGCAGACATGTAGATTGCTTTTATACACAAATCCCTTTAAAACAGGTAGAAATAAGCTGGATTGAAAGGTCGTGCCAGGACATTGGGAAGTCACGCCTGGCTGTCAAAGGCAATCAAGGAATCTGACAAAGCAGAGGAAACTTTCAAGCAATGTTTTATGGCAATAACATGACTTTATACAACAGGATACAGTGATTACCGCTACTATATTTCATTTTAATGAGAGCATGCCAATGAAAGCAAAACACAAGAAAAATCAGGAAATAAATCACTACTTTGAATAGACTGATTAGCAGCATCCTGAACTGCCATGGGTAAATCCGGGAAGCTAAGTTCTCAATGAGATTCAGTATTGGCCCAAAATACCAAGACATACTAGAGATGTTATTTCTGACTGCCTTATTTCATTATTGTCATTTTATAATGCTAAATGCTTAGATTTGCAGTTATTTTGGTATTTACATAAAGCACAGCATCTGCCCTAAAGCAGATCTAAAGTTAAAGTGGTAGTATACCCTCCTATCATTTTCAGCCAAGGAAGCTGCCATCTTGGCCTCTGTTTAATCTACAACTGTCATGATGCTGCACATGTGATCAGCTATGACACCAGCCATTGGATGGTTTGACAGTTTGGTTTAGAGCACAACCAATGGGAGTGTTACATTTCTGGCACGTGCCAGAAATGGAACTGATTTTTAAACTGTTAAATGGATGGGTATACTACCGCTTTAATATTTGTATATATGTCCACATTTTACAACTTTTCCTTTCCTGCATAAGGCAGACCTTTGAGATCAGTCACGCGGCCAGTGCTGGACCTGGCTTTAGGTACTGAAATGCATTCAATCTATGGCAGTGGTTCTCAACTCCTGTCCTCAGGACCCACTAGCAAGCCAGGCTTGCAGGATAACTGAAATGCATCACAGGTGGTATAATTTGCTGCTCAGTGATTGCAGTATTCTAGTCTGCATCTCCACAAGGTAATACTTAAAATCTGGCCTGTTGATGGGACCACTGATCTATTGCCTTACATAAATAATATCCTTTACCTATGCATGCCTTGGCATTAATCACATGACAGAGCTACCTAAGGAAGACCTGACCTATGTTCTCCAGGAAATATATGTAATTTACAGATGCAATTTCAAGGTTTATTTGTGTAAGTGGACACTAGGCCAAGATTTATAATCTTAAGAGCCATACACACAGGCCGAATATCAGGCACCATTGGCCGGTCCAATAGAAACCACCCGACAATTGTGTGTACGGCAGCCAGTCCAAGAGAAGTCGGCTGTTCTGACTGTTCCGTGTTCTCAGCCAATGACTGAGTGTTCTGGCAGGGGGGGCCGTCCCTCTGTCAGGACACAGCAGCTCAGCAGCGGAGATTGCTGTACTAACATTGCATAGCTAGTACAGCGGCTCCCCCCCAGCGCAACATTTTTTTTTCCATTCAGCCTGCTGGGTTGAATTTAAAAAAAATAGTGTGTACTAGACTTTAGGTATTGGTCCATTTTGAAGTGTGATGGTTGGCATTCAGAGATAATGGGGGTGATTAATAAAAGCAAATACACCATTTACTTTGCAAATGAAGTTGCACTCTACAAGGGGATTTTACCCAGGGCTTTAGTGAATGTTGTGTAACTTCACCTTACAAAGAACACCCAATCATGTGCAAGGAAAATAAAAAATAAAAGCTGCACTTTTGCTTGCACATAATTTAAAGATGGAAGTCCAGAGAGCTTTACCTCATTCAATAAGCTCTGAAAAATTCCCAACTGCACTTGCAAAGTGAACAGTCCAAGTGCCTTTAGTTAATTAACCCCAATGTAACAAAATCTATTAAAACATGGATGCAGTAAGGTATAGTTATATTACTACTACTCATTGTTGAAGCTGAAGTCTGCATAAACAGCAGTAGAGAGAGTCACCTACAGTGTCTTCCTCTCCACTCATCAATGGAGCTTCAGAAAAAAACAAGCTTCAATGAAGATACCTGAATAATCTTTTACATAACTAAGCGGAACACTGTTGTACTGTTCTGAGGTTCTAAGGTTGTAATCTCTATAAGTACCTCACTGAACAGATACATACACCTAACAAAATGTTATGGTGACATGAGCATCTCTGTAAGCCACTTAGACCTGCCCCTCTGGTGCTGATACTGTTAACACGTTTTTCTACTTACTATCTTATACAATATTCTCTGAAACCTTTTAAAAATACAAGCGTAAAGTTTCAGAGTTTTGCAGTATACTGACTTTTATATTTTCCTTCACTTAACCCCCCACATGGGGGGTTTACATTTTCTTGATCAGACACATCCAGCAGAGAAGTGGGGTTCTACTGTTCATTCTTGAGGTTTTATCAGCATAAAAAACCCTCTGATCATGAAGTTCTCGCTGAAGGATGGTAAAAAAATATTTTAACTTTCTAAGCAACATATACAAGGTGGTATCAAAAAGTTTTGAGACTAGTTTTGTAACACGCCAACAGATGGCAGCACAGGGCTGCCCGCACAGTCACAGACCTTCATAAGTCAGTGGGCCAAAAGACATTGTCCTGTGTACATTGGGAACTGTGCAACTAGTGTTATTCTGACCACGTGCATTACCGCGTCTGCTCTTTTATCATGGACAGCAAGTTAGAACAAAGAGCAAACGTGAAATTCTGTGTGAAACTGGGCAAATCTGCCACCTTTGACATGATTTGCCAAGTTAACAGTGATGAGTTGTTTGATGAGTTTTGAGTGGCACACGCGCTTCAAGAGCAGAATAACATCACTGGAAGACGACGAGAGATCAGGAAGACCTTCAACGAGCTCAACCCCTGAAAACACTGAAACCATTCGGTGACTTGTGCATGATGATCGCCGGAGTGCCACCCAAAACACCTCGAACGGCTCATTGCAGCATTGCCATAAACTTGCAGAATTATGTCAAACATCTCTGTGGCAGATTTGCCCAGCTTCACGCAGAATTTCACATTTGTTCTAATTTGCTGTCCATGATGAAATAGCAGACATGGTAACGCACGTGGTCAGAATAACACCAGTTGCACAGCTCCTGATGTACACAGGACGATGTCTTGTGGCACACTGACTTATGAAGGCGTGCGTGTAGCCTTGTGCTGCCATATGTTGGCGTATTACAAAACTAGTCTCAACACTTTTTGATGACATCTTGTAGTAAAGTATCTTGTTTCTGATTCTCCTTTAATGATAAAGGAGTAAAATAGGTTTGGTAAGTCACCTCAAGATATTTAATTTATGCCCAATTATAACTGCATTATTAAATAGAAAAACTTCCCCTGTGTGGGCATTATTGTGGGCATTAATGTAAATTAGCCAAATTAGATATAAACTTTTCATAAATACAACATATATGACCATAAAGAAAGTTAGGAAAATTGTTTTATTTGGTTATAGACTTGAGAAAAGTGCTATATTTTATTTTACTCTTTTAAATATACATTTAAACCTGTTTTTTTTTTTCCATAAGCCACGGCTTAAAATACAGAAAACATTATTCATTCACATGGTTAGTCACCAAGACCAAGAAAATGATCATAGTTGAATAAAAGAAAAATACTGCCAGGGTCTGGTATGCCTTTTTCTCCGAAATCAGCATGTGCACTTTTGAACATGTGCCATGTTTTATTGCACTGTCAGGCATCTTTAATAGCTTTAGACAAGAGGATACTGGGTTGTAATTCCCTGGAGTTGGCAGCCTTACAGTAAGAGATTCGTGGCAAAAGCTTTTTATCTTATGTTAAAATAACCATTGATTTTTTCTTTATTTATTGTGTCCAGGTCAGTATCAAATTAGCCAAATGCTATGGTATAATGTTTTGTCAGCTTTCTAGGCTTGCTGAGCTTTTGACAGAGTACTGGGATTTTCTAATGTTGAATCATTACAAGCCAAGGTTATTTGTCTATCCTACTACAGATTCTGTTTAGCATGCACAACATTGACAGTCATTTTCTTTTAATGGATATCATAGGCACAAGTATTAGAAAAGAAGATTTGCAATTCAGAATATGCATGTATGATAAATATACTGTTAGGAAAATATTAGACTGGTAAATTAAGGTTAATTTCTGGACAGGCCAAAACCACCAAAACATCAACATTTTATTGAAGTCATGTGACTAAGATTAATAAAGACAATCAAGATTGCCCTTAGATGTTTCATTATCCATCTAATGAACACAGTCTAAATGACAGTTTTATACTTTTTGCCCCTGTAAAAATCATTAGTAATACCTCATCTGGAATATGCAGTTCAGGTTTGGGCACCAGTTCTCAAAAAGGATATCTGGTAACTTGAGAAAGTGCAGAGAAGGGCAACCAAACTGATAAGAAGCATGGAGGAGCTCAGCTATGAGGAGAGATTAGAGGAACTGAATTTATTCTGGAGAGGAGATTAAGGGGGGGTATGATGAACATGTATAAATATATAAAGTGTAGTGAACTTGGCGTTGAATTATTCATTTTAAGGTTATCACAGAGGACAAGGAGGCACTCTTTATATAGGAAAAGCGATTTCATGTCCAAATATGGAAAGGTTTCTTCACAGTAAGAGCTGTGAAAATGTGGCATAGACTCCCTCCAGAGGTGGTTCTTGCCAGCTCAGAAGATTGCTTTAAACAAGGCCTGGGTTATTTCCATAAAGCGGAGTTCCACCTGGAAAAAAAAATTAAAAGTCAGTAGCTACAAATACTGTATGGATATATATGGACACTTATCTGTCCAGGGAGCCCCAGCCGATTTTCGGATCGGCTGTCAGGTGCTGCCGCCGCCATCTCCACTAAGGGAAACCGGCAGTGAAGTCTTTTGGCTTCACAGCTGGTTCCCTATTGCACATGTGTGAAGCACGCTTTCTAATTGGCCCGGCAGCGGAGGAAGGAGGAGGGGGGCCAAACTTCCGAGGGACGGCACCGCGGTGCGGTTTCCTGGAAGTGGGGAAGGGGGCCTGTCATAAACCGGTCCCCATTCCCCCCTCCTCCCTGAAAGGTGCCAAATATGTCACCGGAGGGGGAGGAGGAGGCAAATAAGCAGAGGTTCTACTTTTGGGTTATACTCCGCTTTACTGTACATAATATAACTGGGTACTAACATTTATAGGTAAAGTTGATCCAAGGAATATCCGATTGCCGCTTGGGGGATCAGGAAGGAATTCTTTCCCCTGCTGTAGCAATTTGGATCATGCTTTGCTGAGGTTTTTTCGCCTTCCTCTGAATCAACTGTGGGTGAAGAATTGGATATATGGGATTGTATGATTTTTTTTTATTTTTTTTTTATCGGTTGAACTAGATGGAATTGTGTCTTTTTTTCAACCTGACTAATTATGTATCTATGTAACTAACTATGTAACGTTTTTCAAGTAGCAAAAAACACCTCATTGGCAAATATTTAATTATGGTACATCATGTAAACTTCTCATACGCATATGTAAAACTGCAAAAATATACATTTAAGCAGATGGTATCCTTATATCTCCCCAGAATTATATCTTGTTTGTTACCAGCAGACTACCCAGTTTACAGGTACAGTATCTCACAAAAGTGAGTACACCCCTCACATTTTTGTAAATATTTTATTATATCTTTTCATGTGACAACACTGAAGAAATGATACTTTGCTACAATGTAAAGTAGTGAGCGCACAGCTTGTATAACAGTGTAAATTTGCTGTCCACTCAAAATAACTCCGCACACAGCCATTAATGTCTAAACCTCTGGCAACAAAAGTGAGTACACCCCTAAGTGAAAATGTCCAGATTGGGCCCAATTAGCCATTTTTTCTCCCTGGTGTCAGGTGACTCATTAGTCTTACAAGGTCTCAGCTGTGAATGGGGAGCAGGTGTAGAAGAAGGCTATAAGAAGATTGCCAAGACCCTGAAACTGAGCTGCACCATGGTAGCCAAGACCATACAGTGGTTTAACAGGACAGGTTCCATTCAGAACAGGCCTCGCCATGGTCGACCAAAGAAGTTGAGTGCACGTGATCAGCGTCATATCCAGAGGTTGTCTTTGGGAAATAGATGCTGCCAGCATTGCTGCAGAGGACTAAGGGGTGAGGGGTCAGCCTGTCAGGGCTCAGACCATATGCCACACTCTGCATCAAATTGGTCTGCATGGTTGTCATCACCAGAAGGAAGCCTCTTCTAAAGATGACGCACAAGAAAGCCCACAAACAGTTTGCTGAAGACAAGCAGACTAAGGACATGGATTACTGGAACCATGTCCTGTGGTCTGATGAGACCAAGATAAACCTATTTGGTTCAGATGGTGTCAAGCGTGTGTGGCAGCAACCAAGTGAGGAGTACAAAGACAAGTGTGTCTTGTCTACAGTCAAGTTTGGTGGTGGGAGTGTCATGGTCTGGGGCTGCATGAGTGCTGTTGGCACTGGGCAGCTACAGTTCATTAAGGGAACCATGAATGCCAACATGTACTGTGACATACTGAAGCAGAGCATGGCCCCCTCCCTTCAGAGACTGGGCTGCAGGGCAATATTCCAACATGATAACGACCCCAAACACACCTCCAAGACGACCACTACCTTGCTAAAGAAGCTGAGGGTAAAGGTGATAGACTGGCCAAGCATGTCTCCAGACCTAAACCCTATTGAGCATCTGTGGGGCATCCTCAAATAGAAGGTGGAGGAGCGCAAGGTCTCTAACATCTACTAGCTCCGTGATGTCATCATGGGGGAGTGGAAGAGGACTCCAGTGGCAACCTGTGAAGCTCTGGTGAACTCCATGCCCAAGAGGGTTAAGGCAGTGTTGGAAAATAATGGTGGCCACACAAAATATTGACACTTTGGGCCCAATTTAGACATTTTCACTTAGTGGTGTAACTTTTGTTGCCAGCAGTTTAGACATTAATGGCTGTGTGTTGAGTTATTTTGAGGGGACAGCAAATTTACACTGTTATACAAGTTGTACACTCACTACTTTACATTGTAGCAAAGTGTAATTTCTTCCATGTTGTCACATGAAAATATATAATTATATAGTTACAAAAATGTATTAGAATCAGTGTACCCGAGGCACACCTGGGAGTTTAGCTAATGCCACATCCCAAATGTATAGATGGAAATTGAAATGGGACTTTGGAGGCAATGCCGAACAATCAAGTATAGTAAAGGAATTTTTATTGAAAATGTACTTTTTAAAAAGGTTGCATAATTCAAAAAGATTATACACAATGAATACAATTTTCTGATAAGTTTTCTTCAGGGAGTCTTAGTTCCGTACAAAAGTACATTCTAACACAGAGAAAAAGATGACAATAAGTATCACAGGTCTCAGAATATAACATGTAGAGTACATAACAGTAGTAGAAAATGTTTAACAAGATTCAAAAATGATCAAAAAGAAAAAATCATGACAATATAATCCTGAACTTACAATGCTGGTGAACAAGGTATGCATATACCAGCAGCTCATCCCACAGGAGAAAATCAGCCAACATAAGACTATTCAAAGGAAGATGAAAGGGTCTATATATATATATACAGTATCTCACAAAAGTGAGTACACCCCTCACAGTTTTGTAAATATTTTATTATATCTTTTCATGTGACAACACTGAAGAAATGACACATTGCTACAATGTAAAGTAGTGAGTGTACAGCTTGTATAACAGTGTACATTTGCTGTCCCCTCAAAACAACTCAACACACAGCCATTAATGTCTAAACCGCTTGCAACAAAAGTGAGTACACCCCTAACTGAAAATGTCCAAATTGGACCCAATTAGCCATTTTCCCTCCCCGGTGTCTTGTGACTCATTAGTCTTACAAGGTCTTAGATGTGAATGGGGAGCAGGTGTGTTAAATTTGCTGTTATCTCTTTCACTCTCTCATACTGGTCATTGGAAGTTCAACAAGGCACCTCATGGCAAAGAACTCTCTGATAATCTGCAAAAAAGAATTGTTGCTCTTCATAAAGATGGCCTAGGCTATAAGAAGATTGCCAAGACCCTGAAACTGAGCTGCAGCATGGTAGCCAAGACCATACAGCAGTTTAACAGGACAGGTTCCACTCAGAACACGACTTTCCATGGAAGTTGAGTGCACATGCTCAGTATCATATCCAGAGGTTGTCTTTGGGAAATAGATGTATGAGTGCTGTCAGCATTGCTGCAGAGGTTGAAGGGGTGGGGGGTCAGCCTGTCAATGCTCAGGCAATACGCCGCACACTGCATCAAATTGCTCTGCATGGCTGTCATCCCAGAAAGAAGTCTCTTCTAAAGATGATGTACAAGAAAGCCTGCAAACAGTTTGCTGAAGACAAGCAGACTAAGGACATGGATTACTGGAACCATGTCCTGTTGTCTGATGGTGTCAAGCATGTGTGGCGGCAACCAGGTGAGGAAAGCAAAGACAAGTGTGTCTTGCCTACAGTCAAGCATGGTGGTGGGAGTGTCATGGTCTGGGGCTGCATGAGTGCTGCCGGCACTGGGGAGCTACAGTTCACTGAGAGAACCATGAATGCCAACATGTACTGTGACATACTGAAGCACAGCATGACCCCCCTCCCTTCGGAGACTGGGCCGTAGAACACTATTCCAACATAACGACCCCAAACATACCTCCAAGACGACCACTGCATTGAGGGTAAAGGTGATGGACTGGCCAAGCATGTCTCCTTTTGAGCATCTGTGGGGCATCCTCAAACAGAAGGTGGAGGAGCACAAGGTCTCTAACATCCACAAACTCCGTGAAGTCGTCATGGAGAAGTGAAAGAGGACTCCAGTGGCAACCTGTGAAGCTCTGGTGAACTCCATGCCCAAGAGGGTTAAGGCAGTGCTGGAAAATAATGGTGGCCACACAAAATATTGACACTTTGGGCCCAATTTGGACATTTTCACTTAGGGGTGTACTCACTTTTGTTGCCAGCGGTGTAGACATCAATGGCTGTGTGTTGAGTTATTTTGTGGGGACAGCAAATGTACACTGCTATACAAGCTGTACACTCACTACTTTACATTGTAGCAAAGTGTCATTTCTTCAGTGTTGTCACATGAAAAGATAGAATAAAATATTTACAAAAATGTGAGGGGTGTACTCACTTTTGTGAGATACTGTATAATATATTTAGTGAGATAAAATAGGTAGCAAAGAACAGCAATAATGCCTATACATAAAACCCTCATAAACAGGGGGAATCAACAAAGGGGATGCATGCACATATATGCCAAAATAAGGGGGGATTTTACCAAGGACAAAAATGTTTACATTCTTCAAACTGAAGAAGTCCTGTGTATAAGGCAGCAGGGGAGAGAGATGAAAAGAGGCTGGAAACAATCCAAACAATCTTTTGTATTGAATTAGAATCCTGCTCAGGAGGAATGGAATTTAAATAGGACCATCCCTAGCCCTGGAGAATATAAATAGAGGATGGTATGGAATCAGTATATGCAAAACAATATATGCAGAGCTGAGGGGTTTTTTTGTAGCAACAATTGCTTACTGCAAAACACCCATCACAAAGTGACAAAATGCCAAAAGTCAGGTTTTAAAATAAATTGCCAGAAGTTGCCTCCAGGTGGTGTGTCAGTCTGCACAAGCTTCTTATGAAGGACCGATCTTCACGGTGAGAATGCCGGCAGTGGCAAGACAGGACTCCACAGCCGGTATTTAAATACCTTCCACGCTAGCCCAGAGCATCAGGGGGAGGATCCAGCCAATAGGAACACTCTGACTGACTGTATGTGCTTTTCCGGCCAATGGAACGCACGCCATTGACCGGCCACGTGTGGCGCACGTTCCACGCCAGCATTCTTCCTCCATCACACACCGCAGATGCAAACGGCGTCTCAGGGGGAGGGAAGACGCCACTTCCGGGAACGCCAGGAAGTCGGCGGTGTTCGCATCATAAATGATGCAGTGATTCTAACACGTTTAGCCCTGTCCAACCACCAGAAGCCAATGGAAGGCCATCTAGTGGTTGAAAGGGAAAATGCTCCCAAGAAGGAATTGGATCCCTAACCGGAGCAGACCAGCTGGCCACATGGGGGAACAAGGGGAGAACAGTTCCCCGCTCCAACCAGCCATGAAGCTAGGCTGTGTGGGGGCTACCAGTGCAACTGTGGAACTGTTTAGAGGCAGCATCTATACTGGGGGGAGAGAGATGGCAGCGCATAAATGATCAAATGGGGTTACAAAGACCCCATCTAGAGGGAAACAGAGAGAAAAAGAAGGAGAAGAAGGGGGGGGGGGGGACTCCACGAAACCCCGAAATGAACTATCAATATATACAATATATATAAAAATAAATAAATAGAATTGTATGAAATCATTATCTATATCAAATGTTCAGTTTTTCCAGAGGTGAAGCCCTCAAGGTAAGGTCTATAACTAAGGATTTCATTTATACCTGGTGGGGTATTAGCCTTTAAATTGAATATCCAACGGGATTCCCATTGGAGTACATGCATGTTCCAGTCATCTCCACGGGAACTGGGTTGGACATGCTCGAGTGCCCAGAAGGTAAAATCTGGGACGTGATAATTGTGCACCTGCACAATATGACGTCCTATCTTAGAGTATATATTGCCGATCTCTGCAGCATGGACATGGTCATAGATCCTTCTCCATAACTCCCTGTTGGTCTTACCCACATAAAATGCACCACATGGGCAGGTCATTATATAAATGACGCCTATGGTCTGGCAAGTGATGTGCCCTCTGGGTTTGAAAATACGACCATCAGGGAGTAGAGGCAGGGGTGTACCTAGAGCATTTGGCACCCGGGGTGGATCCTATATCTGGCACCCCCCCCCAAAAAAAATGTAAAAACACCCACATAAATTTGAAATCTTTTCAAGAATATTTATTGCACAAATATGTAAACAGCTATTTTAACGCCATTTTAACCCCTTGTGGGGGGTTAAAAGCGCCGCGCACCCGCCTGCATAGCGACGCTGTAGCGCCGCTATAACAGTGGTAAATCCCTGCTGAAACTAGCTGGGATTTACCGCTACTGCCCGCCCGCCCCAGTGTGAAAGGGGCCTTAAAGTTAATGGACCGTTTAAAATATCAAGCAATCACTTTTATTTACATACAGCAGAAGATATACAGCTAATGTAATCTTCATTTTTTTGCTGTCCTGCTGTCACATCATGTGATGGTTTTTATTGTTCTTCAAGATTTATGGTTTGATGGCAATTAATAAGAATGTTTGATAAAACCGTTTTATCAAACAATCGTATTAATTGCCATCAAACCATAAATCTTGAAGAACAATAAAAACCATCACATAATGTCACTGCTGCATTAAAATGCATGGCAGCACTGGCAGTGTCATGTGTGCCATGCATTTTAATGCAACAGCGACATCATCACCACACCACTAACCCCCCCCCCCCCTGCACTGGCCTAGGCCCAGGTAGCTCAGCCACAGGGCGGTCGGCTTACCGCAACCGCACCCCCCCGCTGGGGCCCCCTGCATCCCTGTGACAGTACTCACATCATGTGGACCTGGACCTCAAGCCTGGTTTTATGTGAGCGCAGCGGTGAGTGGAGGGCGGCGGGTGGAGGCAGTCAGGCAGAGCCGCATAAGGAAGCTGAAGCGCGGCGGCAGAGCAGCCAGTCAGTCACGTGACGGACACACACACGCAGCGCAGGCCAGAGAGACCATACCACTGCGGCGCTGAGAGGGGGTGTTCCAACAGTACAACTAACACTCAATCCACGTCCACCTAAAAAAAAAAGAGAGCAGCCAGGCCTCGAGATGCGCAGAGCGGGACCCCCCACTAGAAAGATGAGGCAGAACACCCCCCAAAGTGTGGCACCCGGGGCGGCCCGCCCCCCACTTGGTACGCCCCTGTCTCTTATACACATGGGAGCCCAGCCCCCTGACAGTTAGAACACGCCTAGAGCACACAATTAACCCCTAGATCTCCCCCTGCAGGTTAACCCCTTCACTGTCAATGACATTTATACAGTAATCGGTGGATATCTAAATTTCTGATCGCTGTATAAATATCATTGGTCCCAACAAAGTGTCAAAAATGTCCGACATGTCCACCCCAATATCAAAGTCCCGATAAAAAAAAGCAGATCGCCGCCATTACCAGTAAACAAAAAAAAAATTGTAAAAACGCCAGAAATTAATTCTCATGGTTTGTAAACGTGGCAACTGTTACGCAAACCAATAAATAAACGCAGATTGCATTTTTTTAACCAAAAATATGAGGAAGAATATAAATTGGCCAAAGCAATGATTAAATTAGTTTTTTATATTTTTTTTCGGATTTGTATTTTAGCAAAAAGTAAGAAATATTGTTTTTTTTGCAAAATTGTCGCTCTCTTTTTTGGTGTTCAGAAATTACACAGAGGTGATCAAATACCACTAAAAGAAAGCTGTATTTGTGGGAAAAAAAGGATGCAAATTTCGTTTGTCAGTTAAACTGACGCAGTGCCGAATCACAAGAAGTGCTCTGGTCCTACAGTGGGAAATCCTTCTGGGGGTGAAATGGTTAAATGACAATTATTCAGTCATGCAACACGCTTGAGGAATGGCGCCAAACTACGGTATTAAAAAATCTCCGTAAAGTGGGGGTCTTCCTAAAGGGTGACATCCTGGTCTCGTGAAGAACACTAAGCCGTGACGCAGTCAAATTGACTGTTTGCTTTAAACGTAGGAAAAAAAGGGTGTTTATGTCGAAAGAAAATCACCATAAACTAGTGGAGACACATTAAAGACTTGTGGTTTTTTCTCTCGCTGTTAAAACGTTTTTTTTGTTATAAAGAATGAAAAACGATTTTATGTTTAGGCTTTTTTTTATATTTTTTGATTAAATTAGTAACGAAACCGGTTAAATATAAGAAGGAGTATAAAAA
>BLSH010148152.1:996084-1014188 GCA_018402905.1 Glandirana rugosa
TTAAACTAACAGGTCTATAGTTACTTGGTAAAGACTTTGATCCCTTTTTAAATATGGGCACCACATTGGCCCTACGCCAATCCAGTGGTACTATTCCAGTCATTAAGGAGTCCCTAAAAATGAGATACAATGGCTTTGAAATGACAGAGCTCAATTCCTTTAAGGTCCGTGGATGGATGCCATCTGGTCCGGGTGCTTTATCTACCTTTATTCTGTCTAAATACTTCTGGACCATTTCACTTTTGAGCCATTGTGGATCATTTGGGGCTGTGTCACTACCAACCCCGACGTGGACATGAGCTCCCCCATGCTCCTTTGTATACACAGAGCTGAAGAAAGTATTTAATAAGTTTGCCTTCTCTTTGTCCCCAGTCACGCACTCTAGATTATTTTGTAAAGGGCCTACATGCTCAGACCTGACCTTTTTACTATTAATATATTTGAAGAATTTTTTGGGGTTTGTCTTACTATCTTTTGCAATCTGTCGTTCGTTGTGAATTCAATAATTCAATAATTCTCAGTTATCAAATGCCAGGATGATAGAGGCAATCAAATCATTTGAAATCATATCAAATTAATACAGTTTCCAATGTATGCAGTCACTGTACAGTCCCCTTTTGTACAATCCAAAAAATGTAGGTGGTACTCAAATTCTGATACTTGCAAACTTGTAAACTTCTCGGTTCAACTGAAGTATGTCCAGCTTAAGGTTCTTATATAACAAGAGCCATGTGTTCTGATTATTGCACTGTTAAAGTGTCTAGTTTTATTAATTCTTCTATATAGAACTGTTACTCACTGGCTAGCAATGACCTGGTTGTTTCATTTATTTCATTATCCTCTTGGCTATGCTTTAATTAGCCACAACATTTTAATTACAAGTCCTGTGGGAATATGGGTCAAAGCCATGAATCATCTCTCGTTGAATGGCTGTGTTTCGGCAAGCATAGAAACCAGTATTTGTTTGTGCCTTGAGTAATCCAGATAATATTCTGGAGCAAATGATGCCTGCAATAACTGCCATTAAGACTGTTCCTGCTTCTTTTATTTTCGCACTGGAATAATAATTCCTTTGGTGCTTGTAGTGTAAAGCAGAGAACATTTTTATCAGATGAAAATTATTGGAAGTGATATATTTATTGGATGGTTAGCATAAGGAAAATAGTAATACAGATATAATGAAAATATATATTTTAATATACAACTTGAAAGTACACTTAAAATAACAAAAATAAAGTTCAATTAGAGCAACAAATGAATGAAGTCAAGTGATCATTTGATTTTATAATAAACGTTAAAAGGCACGTGGGTGAGTCAATAATTATCCACATTCTATTTCTATAATTTTTCAGAAGATCAGTAGAGAATGGACAGTTACATCATTTTCAACATGGTCCCCTTGATTTTCCATGCACTTGTTCCAACACTCCACTAGCTTGTATATACCCTCTGTGGCCTGTGGCAAATTAACGACCTCTTAAAGCATCTTTTTCAAAGTTCATTCATATACACTTTGCTGTGGTAAAATACTCTCCACTTATTGTGATGAAAGCCGTCAATGGATTTCGGCTCCTGGTGCACCTTCAGACCACAGAAAGGTGAATCACCGTTCGCTGTTGTTCTTTGGTGCAAACAGAGAGTGTCACGACCATGTTGAGTGATTAAGGTTAAAGATTCAATAAAGCAATGACAAAGGTTCCATCTGTCAACATGCCCACTCAGTAATCAGTACAACCAACCTAAGAATTATTATCGCAAAAGTACAGATAAAAAAACGATTGACCCTCGTACATTGGTACTAACTGAAATGCATAACATTTTAGGCCTAGCCCATTTCATCTATCAGTTCCTTTATGAATCTGTAACCATATCTTAGGAAATATTCCATTTTGTGTAATTTTCTTTTCTTCAGATATAGAAGTGAATGTTCATATCATAGTACTGTGCCTATGATGTGCACTGAGACTCTAAGCAATGGGGAAATAGTACTCGTATCGGAATGTTGTACCATGTTAAAGAAAAGTAGAAGTTTATATTTAGGCTAACACCATTTAATGGCTAACTAAATAGATTGTAAGACAAGTTTTTTTGCAATAGCCTGCAGGGGAGGCCAGCATGCTTCAAAAACTGGCTCTACAATCTATACCAATAAATGGTATCACCCTAAATTCAAACTTTTGACGATGGTACTAAATAATTATTTTTAAATGGAAACAACTGGATATACTTTAAATAATAAAGGTGAGTTAGTAATTTCACACCCTTATAAGTAGAAATTAAGGCTTAAAGGAGTTGTAAAGGCAGAAGGTTTTTTATCTTAATGTATTCTATACATTAAGATAAAAAAAACTTTTGTGTGTTGCAGCCCCCCCCCTCCAGCACCCTCCCAAATTACTTACCTGAGCCCCATCTCTCTCCAGCAATGTCCACGAGTGTCTTTGCCATCCCAGACACTCCTCCCGATTGGCTGAGACACAGCAGCGGCGCCATTGTCTCCCACGGCTGTCAATCAAAGTCAGTCAGCCAATCAGGGGACAGAAGGGACGGGGCCGGGTCGGGGCTCTGTGTCTGAATGGATACACAGAGCTCATGCCCCCATAAAGAGCTCCTGGCTGTGGTGGGGGCACTTGATAGAAGGGAGGGACCAGGAGCTGCAAAGAAGGAACAGAGAAAAGGAGAATCCAGGCTGATCTGTGCAAAACCAACTACACAGAGGAGATAAGTATAACATGTTTGTTATAAGACTTTACAATCACTTTAAGGTTACAGAAACATATGTATATTTAAAGTGCAGAAAAGATAACCACTGGCTGAGCAGGCTGAGTTCCCATCACAGCCAGAAAACTGACCAGTTTGTTCTCTCATGCCTCGTGAGGGCAGTTTTAGAGGGGCTGGCAGGAACACTAGGGATTTCACATAAATGCATAGCTCCCAACTGTCCCTGATTTCGAGGGACTGTCCCTGATTGGAACAAAGTCCCTCTGTCCCTCTTTCCTCCTCATTTGTCCCTCATTTTGGTCTGATCTATATAGTTGTATATAAAATGCACTATTTATCTGTCAAAAAGTGTTCCCCAGCGCTAAACCTTTTATCCAATTTTTAAATTGCTGCATTTTGTAAATTCTAAATGTGAATATAAAGGAATAGTAGTGGTAATAAAAAGCACTTTTGGGTTTAATTAATTATATTTTTGTATTTCTCTTTTAAGGGGGTGTGGTGTGGGGGGGGGGGGGGTCCTATGCCTACATACTTTTGCTTCCCCGTTCCCATTTCAGAAAGTTGGGAGGTATGCAAATGAAGCGATAAAGAGAGAACAGCTTACTATTTTTTATACATGTACATGGTACTACAGACACATATCAGAAATATGAAATGTTGGGGTAACATATTCTTTAATCTGGCCTGTGCCAAAAATTTTTACCTTAATTATATATGTTCTAATTTAATTTTTTAAGGTTCTAATTTCACTGTGCCAAGCCTATTAATTGATGCACGGGGTTGGCTATTTTAAGTGTTCTGTTTTTATTTGCTCCATGGAAAAAAAGGCCTGGATAGCAAAGCAGTGCAGTCCTGGCTTGTGGCAGATGTTTGCTGCTATGTGAAAACAGCAGGTTTTTGGCTTTCACACAAACAGAATTTCATCAGAAAAAGATTACGTATTCTGAATTTGAACATGCATTTTTAAAGAAAAAAAAAATGCCCCTTCTTCTTGAAGGTAGCGCTGATTCTGTAGAATATATGTATCCTGTCTGCCAACCGTAGTAGTCTTCACTCATTTCACAGTAGCACATTCACTGATTCATTTAATTAGTTCTCGGAAAACTAATTTCTTAAAAAAATGATAGTAGAGAAGTGAAGTACTTAAATGAAGCCTCATTTTATCATGCAGCCAAGTATGACCACAGCCAGAATATTAAGTGGATACATTTGAAACATGTTCACTGTATAAATAAGGAGGCTGCAGGTGGAATTCCCTGAGCGTTACAAGTGATCATTTTGTATTTTCACAAATTTTATCAGTGAATGTCTCCTGACCCAACTTTTAAATTAGAGTAGACTATATAAAAATAGTGTATAAAATGTTCTCTGGTGCATTGCTTTGTGATTGTTATGCACACTAGGGCAGATTGTAAAACAAAAAAAGAAATGCTAAAAGGTGCCAGCAGCAGTTGGTCTTGTGGATTCACTATTGCTTCAATTATTTTTTGATTCGCCTACTCAGCGGGAGATCTATCTGCTGATCCCCGCTGAACAGACACATGACAGGTCCGTGTCCGTTCCCCTGATGCAGAGCGGAAACAGACACAGGCCACTGTTCCTATGGGGCGGATAGATAAAAACGGACTGTCTGTCCGTTTCCATCTGACTGTCATCTGATCTTATCCACCAGATGGATGGGGAACAGATCCCCATCCGTCTGTTTTTAGCGGACAGGATTGGATTGGATTGGATTGGATGTCGGTTCATCAGTGTGAAAGGGGCCTAACTGGAGAGTACTTACGGAGCAGCATTTTTTTAAGCCACTGTGCATGGACCCTTAAAAGATATCTAAACCCAAAAACAAATATATTGCAGCTTATCAATTCTTAGATGTGGTGGCTACATTTGTTTTCTTTTTCTAGGCTACTTTTTGACAAATATAATGAAATAACTGTTTATCTTGGCATATTCCAATTGTAAAGCAGCCCATAGATGAGTCTATTTTTTTTCGCTCAACCGATGGGTTGAACAACAATGTATGACTCGATTCCCCCTATCCACACACTCGATGGGGATGGGGGAATCCTCCCCACTGAGCTATTATATTCTGACAGCGGTGAAACTTACCTGCTGTCAGAATACACTGATCAGTGTTCCAGGTTCTAGTCTGCAGTGGTGATCGGGTGGGGAAGATCCGACAGGGTGGTGGTAAAGCAGTTAACTGATAGATCGACGTTTATACAACCAAAGTGCCCATACATAGATAGAAATTTGACTGTTTCGATCCATGTATGCCCAGCCTAACTCTCTTTGTTCTGAACTTATATCTCAAACTATCTTATCAGTTTTTCCAGCTACCTTCTATAAACTAGAAACGGAGGTGGGGAGTGGAGGAGGGGGCATTAACAGTCCAAATTAGAAGAGTAGCCCATGGCTTCCTCTACAGATACGGTGGGCTGACTGAGTCAAGCCATCCTAGGACAGGAAATGTGCAATTTATAGACTTGCCAGGTAAATATAACATTTTAAAAAAGCCTAAAAAAAAATAATTATGCAGAATCCCTGCAGCTTGGACTACATTGTTCTGGGGGAAAATGCACTATAGGTGGACTGGTCCTGTTTGTGATCTTCTTAGAGTATTAATTCAACAATGCTAATTGCACTGTCTGACTGATTGCACCGTCCAGGATATGTCTTGTGGCCATATCTAGGTATAAAAACATATGGAAAGTATTGTAAAGAAAATGAAGACACAACCATTCTAGAATACTGTAGTAAATATGTTCAAGCAGTTCACCATGGTAGACCTGGATCAGAAACTAGCGGCTTGCCAATGTCGCTTGACAAAAGGCATTTCTAATGGTCCACTTACTGAATACAGAAGGAGACTGCATCCCTCCCTTGTGGAAGCAATATTCCCCACCCACCAAAAAAAGTGGTACTCACAGATCACTGACAACCAACATGGAAGATCTTACATCTGCATTGCACAACAAGGAGAAAAGATTCAGAATGACATAGCGATACAGTGTATTAATGTCATAGTGGATACACAGTGTTTTAAAACCATAAACCCCTACCTGCAGATAATGACACAAAATCTCTCCTCCCAGATTTACAGGACACAGTCCAATGGCTGAATTGTAACCCTCTGGACTGTCTTGTGCTTCTGTACAAATCCCTTCTAATGAGTGATCCCTTCCAGGAGCAGTACCCCCCCCACCCCTCCACTCAGAGGGGGCAACTTTCTACCCCCCCCCCCCCAAGGTGTTGCTAGGTGGGAAAAAGACCAGGGGCTTCAGCCCGAAGGGGGGGGGGGGTGAGCTCACTTCCTGGTTGCTGTCTGGCTCACCAGTGCTCATCAATGCAGCCTCACCATTGCCCATCGATGCTGACCACTAAATTGACCTAACTGATTGCTACATTGACCTACCTGACCATTACACTGACCCACCTGCCCCCTACACTGACTGCTACAGTAACCTACCAGACCCCTACACTGACCCCCCTGACCCCTACACTGACCCACCTGACCCCTACACTAACCTACCTGACCATTACACTGACCTACCTGACACATACACTGACCTACCTGATACATACACTGGCCTGACCTCAGATCTCTTGATACTCCTGCAGCTCAGCCTTACCTGTAGTGTGCGAGTGCGCCCATCCCAAGACTAAGCAGACAGCCCTGCAGGCACCAGGCAGCCAGAACCAGGATAGGAGAGCCGTCTGCCCATTTACACAGAGCGAGCAGGGATCTCCCAGTGTCATTCCCGCCTCCTGAACCCAGCGGTGCCTATGATGGACGTCACATGTCCCGCGGTCCCACCATTGGACCAGTGTGACATCCATCATAGGCGCTGCCGAATCCAGGAGGTGGGACTTTGTGTATGTCACTCACTTGGCCATGCTCGGATTGATCCCCGGCCCACTCGCTTTGTAAGCGGCTGCTCGGGTTTGAGGCTAATAATTCAGTTTAAATGCCCTAGACCCGGGGCTATAGCCCCCCTCAGCCCAGCCCCTCCCAATGCCACTGCCCCCCCCCCCCTTCCCGAGTTCCCATTGTACCTAGGTCAACTACATACAAACACTTCTTTACTTAGCAAACCATTACAAACGTGCTAATGTGCTTTAAGGGACAAGGGGTTATATCCTTTGAAACGCGCTATTGTTCTTTCAATGGTTTGTGAAATGTTTCTCTCAGGTCATAGAAGTCCAAGATACTGTTGTTGTTGGATTCGTTTTCCCAAGATTTTGTAGCTAACACCCTTGTGAATATACTTTTACATTTTTTATTTAAAAAATGGTGCTTATGGTCATGCATTGGGCTGGTGTCCCTCTTTTTTTTTTTTGCTTTCCTTTGGAACTATAGATTTCCCTAGTCTAAGGAGGGCAGCAGATCAGTGAGTGGATTCTGGGCATCATATGGATTGGATGAAGCAGTGAGCCTCCTTATAAACTTCAGGATCTTTTGTCGTGTTTTGTTACACTTGAGTGCAGATAAGGTGTTTCTTTTTTCATGCATGTTGGTGTTTGTGATTTAGTTTGATAACACATTTTTTAAAAATGGTACCAAAAAATATGTATATTTTTAAAAACATAAAGGAAACAAGCGTGCGAAGAGTTTAATGATCATGCCAGTAAATCCATGCAAAGACAATTCAGGCCTTCTGTCTGATTCCTCTTCTTTTTTTTTTTTGTGTACTGATGTCAAGATATTGTGAAAGTGCAGTCAAATCACATCTGTGATTGTGTCTTCATAACAAGGCCTCCTTCATTCTCTTGGGAACTCCTTATCTCCTTGACTCCCGCTTTCCCGACACTGGCAAACTTAGTCTGCAGTCTAGTGTCAGCTCCCAACAGATGATAATTGTGTCTGCACTGGGCCTTGCTTGCCTCCCTCCCCTGCTGTCTCTGGATGTGCCTGGTAAACACTCTCTAGTCACTCTATAATCATCTTCCTCTTTCTTTTACACTCTGCTAATTAAGCACAGCCTATATATAGTCCTGTAATAATAGTAACACGTCTAACAAAGGCCCATGCATCGCTACTTAGTGTAAAAATATTGCTTTGATTTTTAATGATTATCTTCTTGCTATCGAGGACAATTAACAGGGGAAACCGAGATCCAAAAGTCTCTGTACGCATGCAGAAACAATAACAGAGAATGCTATTTTTATTCTGTTACCAGCACAATTTTTAATAAACATTTATATCAAAATTGGAGTTTTTATATATATCTAACTGTGCACAAATACTTGATTGAACATTATGTTACTGTGCAAAGTATTTTTGAAATTAATCAGAGTTTAGTTTATATTGCAGTAAAAGATGGATTATGATTGTTATGGGACTTTATTGCATTTTATGCATGGGCTCAGCTGTGTACCTTTTAATTAACTTAATTGGGTATGTTTCAGATGCATGTTTAGTTAGAATCTAGTCACAAAGTATTAGCTAGTTTAGTATGTTCATTTTCTTTTTGTCAGTGGGTTTAACAGACCCGTGAGCTTATTTCCCATTCTTAAAGAAAGAGCACATTTTATTTTTTGTTTTCTTTGCATCAATTGAGAACATTTTACATTTTAACATGAAGTGCATCAGCACCCTCTAGTGTTGAAATTATGGAAGACAGCATGAAGGGAACAGAATTAGATCATTATGGTTAATGGCCTTTGTGCAAGTCTCTGTATCTAGTCTACAGTTGTTGTTTTAGTAAACCTGTTCACATCCATAGTAAAAGCTTATACAAAGTAAAAGAAAATGTTATTTCTGCATGAGAGTTTTAAAGTCCATCTTCACTTTAGAGAAATACGAAGCAAAGTGAATGCTGTGTTTAATGCCTTTGTGCATCAGTCTTTTGTGGTACTGTTTTAAAGTCCTCTACAGTAAAAAGAATATTGTATTCTCATAACAATATGCGGTCAATACATATATTGTTAACATTCACTATATGATTGCCTATTTAATTTCACATTAGCAAAAGGGACAGTCAAAAGATTATGGATAAATATAATAGTGATGGTTTTTTTTTTTTTTTTTTTTACATAAACATATAAACCATGGCAATACAATTTAACTGTTAGGACATTTGACTATTTTACCTAGCATTACAACAATGCACATAACACTGGGGTTGATTTACTAAAACTAGAGAGTGCAAAATCTGGTGCAGCTCTACATAGAAACCAATTAGCTTGCAGGTATTTCTTTTGCCAAAGCTTAACCACGTAAGGACCGGAAGGATTTCCCATGTTAGGACCACAGCACTTTTTGCGATTCAGCACTGCATCGCTTTAACTGACAATTGCGTGGTCGTGCGACGTTGTACCCAAACAAAATTTGTGTCCTTTTTTTTCCCCACAAATAGAGCTTTCTTTTGGCGGTATTTGATCACCTCTGCATCATTTCTGATCAGCACTATAAACAAAAAAAGAGCAACAATTTTGCAAAAAAAAACAATATTTCTTACTTTTTGCTAAAATACATATCCAAAAAATATATAGAAAAACAAATTTATTCATTGGTTTTTCATTGGTTAGTCTTTCTCATATTTGTGGTAAGAAAAAATTGCAATCAGCGTTTATTGATTGGTTTGCGCAAAAGTTGCCGCATATACAAACCATGTGAATTCATTTCTGGCGTTTTTACAATTTTTTTTTTCTACTGGTAATGGCGGCGATCTGCGATTTTTATCAGAACTGCGATATTGCATTGGACATAATGACATTTATACAGTGATCAGAAATTTAAATACCCACTGATTACTGTATAAATGTCATTGGCAGTGAAGGGGTTAACCTGGGGGGGCACTCTAGGGGTTAACTGTGTTCCCTGGGTGTGTTCTTACTGTATGGGGGCTGGGCTGCCAGGGGCACCAGAGATCTAACTGATCCCAAGTACAGGGATCAGTAGATCTCTGACATGCCGCCTGTTAGAACAGGGAACCGGTGTGTTTACATCGGCGGTTCCCCATTCTGGCTCTGTCACGGCTCGACGCGAGTCGCCGGCAGACATCGAGTACCCCTGACTTGCGGCCCCGCTCAGGGAGTGTGCAGCGGGCACTAAAGTGAAGACTGTAATCGGCGATTGGCGGGACAGTGCCACGCTGTCGCTACTTATAGTCGTACACCGGTTAGTTGAACAAGCTAAAGTTAGAAGCTGATTGGCTATCCTACACAGCTGCACCAGATTTTGCACTCTCCAATTTTAGTAAAGTTATTGCCATTCATTTTGGTATGCCACCCTAACACGCAAGGACAGTAGGTGCCATGAGGCCCACATTGCAATACAGCATAATGCTCATGGCATGCACTGTGGTGCAGGGCTGCCATTAGAAATCATGGGGCCCCATACAGTGTACCTGACAAGGCCCCTCAATTACAAAATATTACAAATGTTTTAAATTATCTTTTACAATTTTTTAAAAAATGTTTTACAATTTTAAAAATGTGTATTTTTTTCTTTTACATTTTTTTTTACAATGTTGTGGGGGAGGGGGTGGTGGATGAAATCTCAGGGGATCTCAATTTTGAGACAGAGAAAGGAATTAAGGACACAAATTCTTAATTTCCTTTTTCTGTAGTCTCAGTTGCACTAAAGATGAATTAACAGGACAGCCTGCGCACCCAGTGGGAGAGGGAAGCTGGTGGCACTGTGGAGGGACAAGGGGGGGCCAGGCACACAGGGGGAAATCAAATGTGGGCAGCCCATGGAGGAGGATTGGTGCAGCGGGATAGAAGGACAATTACAGAACAATGCACTATGGAGAGGGGGAGAAACTGGCTTTCAGCTGCTGGAGGGAGAGACACAGACACAGTGCATTGTTCTGTAATTGTCCTCCTGTCCCACTGCACCCATCCCTCTGCTATCTGAGCCCCCGTGTGCCCGGGCCCCCTATAGAAAGCCAAGTAGTAGCCCCCTTGCAGCCCTGCTATGGTGCACAGCATTTAGAAAAAAAAAGTGTATGTCCTGTTTTTCTTCCAGTATTGTGCATTAATGCATATTATAGTAAATAAACAGTAAACTGTGTAATCTAGTATGTATATAGTCATCATAAATAACATTATACTCAATATACAAAATATATGATACTGTGAAAAAGCTGCTATTTTACAGGTGAACATAATCCCCCAAAAATGATGCTATAAATAAAAAAAAAAAAACAGTGCTTATCTATAAACTACATAGCATACATTAATAAAGTAATCTACATCAAATCACCACTTAATGTTACCTTTACCCTCCTTACCTGTCATTGATTGTTAAGGACACTGCCAGCTTCACAGCGGACAGCCTTCTGGCAATCAGTAATGTTAACATTGGGTGGAGCCTGATAGGGAAGCTTAAATACTAGTTTCCTACCAGGTCCACTCTCTCATAGTGATTTACAGCGGGCAGTGGGCGGACTCTATAGCCAATAGCAGACTGTCTATTAGCTATGGATCCCCCCACTGCCTGATTTTAGGGCAGCAGACCTGATGGGGAACTAGTGCCTCTGAAACTACATAAAGCTCTGCCCACCCAGCTAGAAACTCCTCGCCCACTGTGCTATCATTGTGACAGCTGCAGTGGTGGGGAAGGAGCTCAGCTGCACTGAAGATGGAGTGTCCTCATGGACATCCCAGCCTCAGTGCACTGCCACATGTGGTGCTTGCCCCAAATTCTTGTACCTTTTTTACAACAAGTACAACAATCTGTCACCTGCACCAACATTTGTCATGTGGAGGCACATTGGAATTCTAAAGGGTTTAGTTACACTCTTCAAGAATTCCCCTGTTCATTTTACCATCACTATCACACTTCTCCAAAACACCACAGTGCATCGAAGTGTGTACCCCATTTACTAAAATTTCCATCATTAATATTTAGAAGCAGAAGCTGGCAGTTTTGTTTATTGGAGATGTACTGCAGGGTTTCTTTTGTGTGCATGATATAAAATGTATGATTATGGGATAACAACGGATTTGAACGGTTCAGTACTATTCTATGCAGTAGAGTAAAAAATAAAATGTAAGATGCAGCACTGACTATTTATTTTTCATGTATTATCCTCACTCTATAATGCTAAACAAATGTAAGAAACAAAGGGTTGCACTCTAGTAGTATTGCTTCCGTCAGCAAGTTTTATTGCAAAAATAGTACATCCCGCTCACGTCCACCTGAAGTACCACCCGTTTTACCCCTCCCGGCTTAGCGGTAAAGAACTCTGCCACTAAGCCGAGAAGGGTGAAACGTGTTTGAGGGCTGATCCTTCAGATGGAGGCAAGCAAAATGTACAATTTGTGCAATAAAGCTTGTCAAAAGAAGTGATACTACCAGCGTGCGGCCCTTTGGTTCTTATCTTTGATTAGAATTATAGATGGAGAATAATAAATAGAATGAAACAGTCAGAACTGCATCTTTCATTTCATTTAGTGTTTATAAGAGGGGTGAGCTTTTAGACATGAATAACTAGTTAAACAAAAGTGTTTATCTCCAGTATGTTCCTCCAAATAATTGCCCATCAAAGCTGAAGTGACCCAGTAGGAGACATATTACAGAGTATCATAGTTGGTATTTTATTTAAAAGTTTGGTATTAAAAACAAAGAAATAGTTGCACTTACATGGTAAGGTGCCTGGATACCGGCACCAGCGTGTACAGCATGTGTAGGAATAGGTAATGGCTTCTCCAAGTCTGCCATCTTCAGACACTTCCCACTTCCTTCTTGAAGACGCCATCTTGGTGAAACGTACATTGAAGCGTGGGTTCGTCACTTCCGGGCTACAAAAGGGAGCGAGGCTTGGAGAGCACGCTGGCTTAGGGCAGGCTTGGAGAAGCCATTACCCATTGCCACACATGCTGTACACACTGGTGCTGGTATCCAGGCACCTTACCATGTAAGTGCAGCTATTTCTTTGTTGTTAATGCCAGACTTTAATAAAATACTATGCTATGATACTCTTTAATATGTCTCCTACTGGGTCACTTCACCTTTGATGGGCAATCATTTGGAGGAACATACTGGAGATAAAGATTAGGAGAAAATCAGCCTAAGTGGGCAAACAGCGCATTTTGACCTACCTGTAAAAAGGGGTCAGACATTTCTGGTGAGTTTACATTCACCCTCTTGGACACAAGAGGTGAAGAAACCAGACGTTGATGCTGAAGAAATCACGGTGTAGGGATTTTGTCACAAATAGACTTTTAATTATTCAATTATCATACTTCAATTACTTTTTTATATATTTTAACCTGTATTATGATCGATGCTCATCATTTTTTTGTTTATTATAAGTTAGCCCCTACTCTTTTGTTTTTTACAGCACAGGTGGATTTATTTCCATTTAGAGGGGCAGCAACTTCACATATATTTTTTAATGTTAATTATTTAGAGGCGCCATACACTGCAAAATAATTTTGGTTTAAACATAAGTGTTGGAAGTGCCAAACACAGGTGCTGGGGCTGTAAACCGGGCCGTGGGGAGGGTGGGTGAGGGATTGCTATGGGGTGCCATTATTTCATTATTTGTGGTTATGGCTGTGTACCTCTGATTTTCATAGATAACATGTTTTGTAGTGGACAACCTGTTTTTCAGTGCCAGGTCTGGTACCCCACTCACATTCTGGCCCAGTACCACTCACCCATACCTTTGTATTCTTCCACTATAATACCATAAATTCTATTTCCAGCTTTTCACATGCTCTTAAATAAAATAAATTAAATGTGAATGTGCCTAATTAGATTATATAAAAAGTTGTACCAGCTTGATGGAAAGACTTGTGTATTCCTTTGTACTTCCTATTGTTTATTTTTCATTCATCTTATGTCTTGCAGGTTTTACATTGAAAGTATATCTTACCTAAAGGATAATGCTACGATTGAACTATTCTTCCTGAATGCCAAGTCCTGTATATATAAGGTAATATATTGTTTAAATAAATATATCCTTAGTCAACTGATAGTTTAGTGTAGGGGGTATGACATTTGTAATCTAGTGATGAAGCAACAGGGGTATCAGACAGGTAACATCATGCTTAGGGCTTCTCCACACCTGACACAGTCCTTGCCCTTGCCACTCTTGCTGATGGTAGATCAGTGGCTGCCAGCATTCAGGAGGCTACATTGCAGTCTCTGACATGCCTCTTTTTTTGACAGCGGAATGGGGATTTTGTATGTAAATGCTGAGCTGCAACTGTGGCCCAAGTGTTTGACTCGCGGTTATGCTGGGGTCCTATTCACTTGAATGTTTACATTTGGTGGAACATATCAGGTGGTATAATTTTTGCTGTGGCATGTGTGCAACCTTAAGGCTGGGTTCACACTGGAATTCTCAGCGGTCCACTGCATGCTAGTTCAGTTTCAGGCTGGATTCTCACCTTTACGAATTGGATTCGGTTTACACCGCATTCAATTCGCAGGACATTTAAAAACATGTTCAATTCAATGTGCCTGGTTCACATATGTGCGTGACATCCGCACTCCGCATTGCACATAAAACGTGTGCGTTTTCTAGGCAGTGTGGTGCGAATTCTAGGCACATTACCTTCAATGGGAACGCATCTGATTCGCAGATGTGTTCCTTTGTGAACAGGCGTTCTCTCCCCCTCCTCACTACACCCCCACCCCAGGTCAGCTGATCCGCAGTTAAAATGGAGAGGAAGCACTGAACAGCTGCCTTTCCTCTTCGCAGGGAAAACAGAGCTGGAATTTGCACTGGACTGGTATGAATCCAGCCTCAGGTCCGCTGCCTGTGTGAATGAGGTTTTAAAGTGAAACACTAGATGTTAAACAACAGCATTAAAGTACAGCTAAAGGCAACATACATATTTTAGTAAACCCTCATATAAATACCTGAAAGTTACACATGGTAATAAACATAATAACTGAAATTATTATTTTCCTACCATGTAGTTACAATTGTGGTCTGTAATCCCCTATTCATTCCTTCTTTGCTATACACTACAAGTGATGATGGGAGGAGTTCAGCAGAGCAGAGCTCTGATGTCATTTCCTTTCAGTGAACTAGCTTGTCTATCCCCCCAGTCCTCCTGTCTTCTATGATGCTCAGTCTATTTTACATAACACACTCCCATCTGCCAATCAATAGTTGGGTGTGTGCTATGTAAAACAGTACAGGTTCATTTGCACACAGATCTGTCTATTAATCTGTGTGCTTCTCCCTGCCTGCTTTCCTCTGGTAATTTGTAAACTGGCAGAACAGAAGCCTAGCTAGGAGCTAGACCAGTGGGCGGGCAAAGGCAGGACATAGGTGGGAGTGGGGGGGCTTCATGGGCCGATCATGGACGGAGCCTAATCGGGACTTGTATGTATAATAAAATGCCTGAGATTTTCCTGTGCTACAAGAGCCCCTCCCCCAGTGATGTCAGGACTTTCCTGCAGAGAGATAGACGCAAATGGGGACAATATGTGCTCTGTTCAACACAGGCAATTCGAAAACCAGGAAGTAAAGGTGTCACCTCATTAAAGGAAGTGAAGGGGACAATGTAGATATCTCACCATCCTTACTGCTTTTTGCAAAACAATCAGTGACATGTTTAACAGACTGCATAGGTGCATAACATATTGATTTCTTCATTTTGACCATAGTTCTACTTTAATGGAAAGCAGACACTCACACGTGCTTTCAGGTACTTTCCAGTTTGTTCTTAAGCACTCCAAAACTGTCCAAACCAGAGGTGCTATGATATGTGAATAATGACTTAATTTTCAAAGTGTAAAATTGGCCTGTCCCACGCTACTTCTGGCACCAAGCTATTAGTTCCTAAACATAATGGATGGACTCAGTCATACAGCAGTCCTGAATTGAGCAGGACCGCCCCGCATTTTCACATGAATCCCGCAGTCTCACACAGATGAGTATTTTCCCGCATCTCCTCACTGTTCTTATGCACAGCAGGCACAAGGCAGGAGAAGTGACAGGCATAAAGTTTTGCAGCCAGTCCTGCAGTTCAGTAAGTTTAGGCTCTGATTGTAACTTATAGAATAAAGGGTGGATTGTGGGAAGGCCAGCTAGGCCCCACATTCCTAATGACATTACCATTCAAAAACAACAATCTGAGGTAGTGGGAATTAAGAGGTGCCAAAAATCACTGACAAAATTAAAATTGGACATTTTATTGATACATTATTGTTTTTTAAAAACTAAACATATTTTTAAAAAAGGTGGAAACATCCACAAATGTCAGCACAAAGTAATAGCGATACATTTGCAAGTCTCACAGATATCTTCATTTTCTGGTGACCAAGTAGTTACCCGCTGCTAAAAAAAAAAAATAACAAAAAATCCTGCAAGACAATAGCATAATATGTTAGTATGCATCGCATACTAACATATTATGAAATACTTACCTTAGAACGAGGCCCCCGATGCCCGAGTCGGTCAGCGCTAAGGACGCTGACATGTTGGTCCTCTTCTTTCTTCCGGGTACGCGGCTCCGTCGCTGTGAGTGGCCGGAGCCGCGTGACGTCACTCCCGCGCATGCGCGCGGGAGCTCTTCGCTCCGGCAGCCAGCTCTGAGTTGCAGGCCGCCTCGGCCGGATCGTCAGAGCGCATGCGCCGCTAATGTCAGCGGCTGCATGCAGGGCGAATATCTCCTAAACCATGTAGGTTTAGGAGATATTCTTTTTACCTACAGCAAGGCTTATTATAGGCTTATCTGTATGTAAAAATAGCTTTGGGGGTTTACTACTGCTTTAAGGACACACACTTATTCAAGGTAGATTAATAGATGCCCTTATTGCTCCCATAGGCAGGGCCTCCCCACCATCCAGATCCAGCAAAAGGCGGCAAAGTGTGGACCTCAAGAGGGGAAACAGGAGGAAAAATGTTGCTGACAATTGATAAAATCAATAAGTATAAGTGTGCTCAAGGGGGAGCCCAAGCACTTCAACCATTTTATATTATAGGGAGAGTCACTAGGCCAAGACATAGTTCAGCCAACTAATGTACTGGACATGGGGAATCCTTGATCTCCAAAGACGGGGAAAGTCTGATGTACTGGGGACTTAATATTGGCAACAAAGGACTCCTTAACCCCTGACTGTATCTGAGTGTACACATGACAGAATATTTCTTATTAAAGAGGAACTCCAGTCATTTTTGTGTTTATTCACCGTCAGCAGGTACAAAAACTGTAGCTACTGACTTTTAATAAGCGCACACTCATGTGTCCCAGGATCCAGCGATGTGCTCACCCAATCCATACATTCCCTCTGTCTTCTTTCACCTGTGCTGGCATCTCAACTGTGGGCACTCAGCTATGGCAGCTTGCATCTTCACATCTGGGTGACCACTGCGCATGCACAAGCCACGCTGCACATTGTAAATGGTACCTGTGTCATGTCCCAGATGACTGCGGGGAGGGAGGAGGAGAGGGGAACCTCTGCTCAAATCGCCTAGGAAGTGGCAGTGGGTATCTGTCAAAATCAAGGGGGAGGCCTTAAAGTGGAACTTTCCCACTTTAAGTGTAGGTTAATGTAAGTGAGTCTCTCACTCACAGTTTAGTAATTATGGAGTATTTTATGGGTACAAGGTCTGCAGACTGTGGACAGTATATACCATATGTAGGCTTAATCTCTATTTAACCATACCCCTTGAAGCCACCTAAAAATTCTGCGAGTTTTAGCCATGCCCATTTTTGCCATGGTGCACTCTGCATGCCTTCTCCATCCTTAGGGGTCCCTCATTCTCAGGTTCCAAAGTTGGGAGGTATGCTCAATAACCAATACTTCAGCCCAAGAGGTAAATGAAGACAGGCCAACTTTTCATTTGGAGCAGCCATGTTGGAAATGTGTAATAGCCCAATATTTTGGGGATCCTGGAGAAAACATTGGGAAGTATATGCATGTACTGTATCTGAGAGCGGATTTCCATGAATTCAGTTGTTTTACATTTTATTTAGCTTAGACTTATTTTATCTTTCCAGATTTTAAGCTATTAAAATGCTGAATTTGTAGGCTTATGTATGTGACAAACATATGTTACTCAGGGCTGGCCCAAGACATTGTGCTGCCTGGGTCCAAGAATGAAATGCTGTTCCCCCCCCCCCCAAAAAAAATCATGCTCACCAAAAGGCCCCCACATCCATTATTTTATATCATGATAATTAGAACTAAAATTTAATTTAGCAGAAAGTCAACAACAGCACCTTGTTTATATGCAAAATTATATGACATACCATTATGTTCAATTCCAAGGGGTGGGCTAGGACAGTATATGGGCAGGCTAGGGCAGTATAGGGGCAGGCTAGGGTAGTATAGGGGCAGGCTAGGGTAGTATATGGACAGGCTAGGGTAGAATATAGACAGGCTAGGGTAGTATATAGACAGGCTAGGGTATTATATGTTATTACCTACACCCCCGGAAAACCACTCGTACTAAAAAAAACCCCCC
>BLSH010148152.1:1018451-1029450 GCA_018402905.1 Glandirana rugosa
AGTAGGGAACGTGACCCCGACGTGGGCGTAGGTGACGTTCCCAATTGATGAAGTGTAGGATTAGGTAAGTAAGACTGCTTTACTGTCCTCTAAAATGAAACAAGTAGTTAACCCTTGCAGTGGATGCGGGTGCAGCCCCAGTGCAAGGGATGAGTTCTATTTTTCCCAGAGTTGGGCTTTAACAAGATGTTATGCTGTGTTCTCTTATCCAATAGTATACTGGACTTTATTTACATTGTAGAACCTACCACCTGTGAAAATGGATGCTGCCTAGCCAGGGCTGCAGCTGTAATAGTGATGCCTGTTTTGAGCAGAAGCCAGTTGAAGATTAATATTTGGATGCACCCAGTGCTTTAGAATATACAGGGCTAATACATGCAGGTTTGACATCATCATACTGCTTCTAAGATTATGTAACTCAGCTCTTCTCAACTTTTTAAAAATGGAGGGACCCTAATATAAGTTTTAGGTCTTAGTGAACCCCTGCTGATAATTGCACTTATGTCTACAGCTCACAGTTTATTAGTGCAAACCAGCATTTCTCAACCAGGGTGGGATGGGTTTGCCTGCACCCACTTTGTCCCATGTTTTCACACCACGTAATGGGTTATCATAGTGCCAGTGGGACATCACTAGCACCATAATAACCAATGAAACCCTAGTCTAGGACAAACTGTGTCGTGCATTGCTAGGGTGCTGGCAGCCAACCCACCAACACCATGGGAACACATGACATTAAACTGGAGCAAGCGGCATGAAGGGCCACCTCTAGAAACTTGGAGAGGACGGAAATGCATCTTCATCCAAGCCTGCTCTACTTCTGCCATGCTGCCATAGCCATAAGGGAACTGTTTCATGGGGGACTCTTATATGATGATAGGGCTTTGATTAGATGGGGGGCTCTCATGTATAGAGGGACCTCTGATGTCATAAAGGAGGGGAGACTGATATGAAGTTAATTTTATCAAGGCAGGTGTGTGCATTGTCCCAAGCTCAGGTGTCCTATTGAGGGTACGTCACATTAAAGTTTTTTACATTTTAGATTTTGCATATTTTCAAAAGGATGTCAGGACCAAAAAAGGTTGGAAAACAGTAAATTGAGACATTAGAATAAAAAGAATAAGGAATGTGGCATACTAAAGCTGGTCATAGTCTATGGGCAGGCTGGTGGTACTGAAGTCGATCCATCGAACGACTTTAGTACCACCAGCATGTCATTTTTTGGGGGGTTTTTTTGCTCAATCACTGCTGGCGGCTATAACTGCCAGCTGGCTGCCAGTGGAAAAGGCACCCCACACTTCCTGCTGGCAGAACACAATAGCACCCCATAAACATTGAATGTGTGGATAGGGGAATCTAGCAATTTTCTTTCCTTCAAACCATGGTTGGAGGAAAAAAATGCATAATGTATGGCCTACCTGGTGGTCAGTGAAATGCTCCCTTAGTTTGGTAAGAATGTTCCTTACAGTGGTGGTCAGTGGTAAAATGCCCCTCTTACAGATACCTAAAAAGATAATTGGTGTGAATGCTTACTTATCTTAGAGGCAGAAATGACTCATTGGAACCCATGAGAACCCTAATTGGAACCGACACTTGAACAGCCCTAGAGTTCCATGGAACCTTGGTTGAGATTTGAGAAAGGTTACTTTTGTCCTAGAGCCAGCAGCGAAGCAGAAACATACTCATGTTCCAAGGTTTGTAAAATAAGAACTGTCATTTCAACAATCTTAGCACTCTAAGGAAAGGTGCTGGTTATTATAAGCAACTCACACTTTGTTTCAGTCACTGATAAATGAGGGTCACTGTTCATAAAAGTGTGGAAAACTGCCAGTCTTCAGTTGGCCATTGACATTAGTGGGCAATTATATTAAACCTTCAGGAACCCTTGTGTATGGCCAGGTCCCTAAATATGAATATCGCCTTGGGTGGCTATTCATGCTTAGCCAGAGGACTAGGGTGCAAAAGGCATGCTGCAAATATCTGCAATGCCAGCCTATTAGGGCATTACAAAGATTTCTAACCTATCCAATCACTATTGCCTCGAATGAGCATCTGCCAGAATTGTTTGTGGATAGCTCATAGACAATAGATTGCTGATTATAATCAGAACGTGCCTTTAGTCAAAAAAGCAGTGCAAAGGGCAATAATAATGTGCAGAGTTGCAATGGCAACCAATGTAGCTGTTTACATTTAGTTTTCAGATCAGTGAAAGATCGTCTATCTGGTTCCAGTGAATTAATGCATTTTCAACATTACTCTCTGCCTTTATATATGAAAAAGGGCAAGTCTCTCTTGTTCGTTAAGCTGCCAGTTCATCGACAGGATATACATGGAATGTGAAGCAATTAGGTTATGATAGTGGAATGTCTCCAAACATGCTAGTAAGCTTGCCTCTAGTTAAGGGAGGGGGAATTTTCTGTTTTTTAAAAAAGAAGTGCTAGTATAATGTACATTCTAAAAATGAAGGATCTTCCTGTATTTGTTCTCCTAAAAATTCTTTTGGCCCCAGTGTAATATAAATGAGCGGAAGATGAAAAGAGCCGCTGAGATTTCTGCATAGCACTTATCACAGGAGGGTATTCAGGGCAGGGTGTTCCTAGGGGAACCGCAACGTACTTTTTAATACAAAGAAGACAAGGTCACAGCAGAGTCCCAGCAGTTGCTTCTAACAATTCTCAATATGCCAGAATGCTTTCTTGCCAAGAAGTTAGTGCTCACTGCAGTCTATAGAAAATGACATTCCTGTTGACTAAACACTATTGTCCGAGAACAAAATGTTGCTTGGTAGAGATAAGCAGTTTCCTGACTGAAAACTGTCAATACGGCATATTATTAAGAGCCATGAATTGTCCCTCTCTTGTTCATACTCTGATCCCAGTTTCTGATGTTTTTATTCATGTTACACGCCCCACAGTTCACATTTTCACTTCTTAAATTATATGTTTCCAAAGAGCCCAACCTATTAATTCACTAATGAGCCACTACCATTGAGAATCTAAGTCTTATTGCTAGGAACTGTCCTTTCTTTACCTTCTGGCTATGAATTCCTTTAACTAGCTCCCCACCAATAATTGACATAGACAGATTTAGTATAAAGAAAACAGGCATGGATTGCTTGAATGCCTCTGAGATATTCATAGATCAGTTTGTTGTCACACTGGCAGGGCGTTACAAAGGAAATAGGATTTGAAGCCTATGGCAGTTGACTGGATTTAGCTATTACATTTCCAGTGCTAGTTACAGTATGAACATTAGCATAAGACACGTTGCTATAGGTAAAGCCTCGTACACACGACGATCGTACATACGATCGTTGCAAATCGTATGTTGCATAATGTAACTTGCATACTGACTGCACTACACGATCGTACGAGCACAGAAAGAACGTTCAGGTGCATGTAATTAGCATCCGGCCGTTCCTGACTTCGGAGCATGCGTGTTTTGCACAATACAACTTGTTGTACCAACTGCTCTGTACACACGATACAACGGTCGTATGAGCGCTTGTTTTTACGACCAAGTTTTCTAGTTTGCTCATATAACTCCCTTGTACGACCGTCGTATGTTCGACTGTTCTAATCGCGCATACGAACGATCGATATCGCATACAACGGTCGTTAGTACGACTTGTTGTATATGAATGTCGTCCCGTGTGTACGAGGCTTAATACTACTTCTTTACTTTTTTCTTGTCAATAATATTTGTTGAGTTTTAAACAATTTACAGGTAAGAAAACAAAAGGAACGGAAATAGTGTGTAGTCTTTATATTTTGCTCAAAATAGTATTTATAGAAGCCCTCACAAGGCCATTGTTCAATATGAGACAACATATTAGATTGTTTCAGCATTCAGAATGTATACAAGAAATAATCCCAGTAATATCTCACCCCAAAACTGGGGGTTAGGGACAGGATTAGATATGACCTCTCAGGTGGGCAATCAGGAAGTGGGAGAGGAACAGTGGATAGTAAATATCAGCAGAGGGAATGAAGCAGAAGGCAGAACGGGAAAATGAGAAGGTAGGGGAAGGAATAAGAGGATGAGAGAGGGGGGAAAATATGTTTTCTCATTTAAGTGAAATATGTATGTACTGAGTTTCAGTGTGAATCTCTTGTGGTTATTTTATTTACTTGTATGTCCCATTTTCATTCCAAATTTAAAACCAAGGAAAGTGTTATTCTCATGGAGGACTACCAGATTTACTTCACACTCTACTATTCAAACCAAATTTAAAAGAAATGTCTATTAAATATAGTGCACCTAATCCAAGAGCTGCATTCATATTAAAAAAACTACAAGAATCAGGTTATTTGTATAAGAATGGTTGCTTCCTAGGATGGCAACATACAGCCCAATATTTGGTGCACCTTAATCAATTTCACTGCAGTGGTAAGCAAGCTGTGTGGGTATTGACTGCAGAGCAATAACAAGCACTTCTGATCGCTGGAAGCACTCATTCTTATGTAGAGATTTTCCAGTTGTCAAGAAAATTACATTTTTTGCAAGAAGACAATAATCGTTGTATCACAAGTGTGCAATTCCATTGATTAGCTAGGTCATGGAGAAACAATGTTGGTGGTTCCAGCAGTGCCCAGTTCATATGAGGATGGGAAGATCTGTTCACCATGATTGGTGTAAGATCTGGCATGTAAGGTTAGCCATATGTTTCTAAATAATAAATGTTGCCTAACCTGATTTCAGATAAGGTTCCTCCTTTTTCCTTTCCCTTTGTATACATAGTAGATACACCTGACCACCCATATTTGAGGGAACTAATGACTGGCTGCATTGGCAGCAATATCTTTGAATTGAGTCAGTTGCCCCTACTCCACAGACAGTATGAAGCACACTCAGACATTTCAAGCCTGAATATCAATGATAACATTAAAAACAGATCTTTAGCTCTCAGATTGTGTCTGCACATCAAATTGCTCTCTAATGTTTGTGACATGCATAAAGGGTACCTATAGTTATGACCTGATAGTTTTCTATAAAATCTGGTAAAATTGTTCGAGGACAGTGGTCATCACTCCAAATAAGATATCTTGGGGGGAACAGTCAACAGATCATTTTTGTGGGAATGATCACAATGGTTTCTTCAGGAATGTGTGACTCCGCCTTCGTGGAACATAGATATGGTTACTTATTTATACATAATAAGGGCATTATTGTTTTACTGTCTGCTTTTATTATCTGGTGACATTATTCCTGGAGAGAACTATACAGTATATACCTATGGGGTAGAGCCTTTAGAATGCTTCTAATAACACAGGGTGACTTTTCATCTTACACTGTCATAGTGGTTGCAAAACCTAAGTGGACCCAAGGTGTCTACCACTGTACTGGATCTCAATCATATTTACAAGTCAACATTTAGGCATTAGGGATCAAAAATGTACTGTACATTTTTGCTTTCTAATTTGAACATACATACATATTATCACCCTCATGTCCTACATTAAAAGAGAGAGACTGTCATCTGAAACAAAGGAGAATGCTCAGATATTGGGCTCTTTTGAGTCAATCTCAATGACTTGCAAGTCTCTTTGTGGACCTCCTGCTGAAGTGCCTGGGGCAGATGTCATATATATCCCTTTAATAAACGTACCTGGTCAAAAACACAAACTACAGTACTGAACTCCAGACAGCATACCAGCCAAAATTGTTGCTGAAGTGTTACTATTGTTTATATGCAGTATACAGGAATGAGCAATTTTGTAAGTTGAAACAATTGTCATGAGAATGTTCTGTATACACACTAGGAATTCATCCTTGACATTTATGCTCTCAGGGTTTTCCTCATGTCCTAGATAAGATAGTTTCTAGTAAAACAGCTATATACAATACTATTTAGAATTTCCTCTATACTTACAGAATTGCTGATTAACCACTTAAGGACCAAGCCTATTTCTGACACTTGTTATTTACAAGTTAAAATCAGTATTTTTTGCTAGAAAATGACTTAGAACCCCCAAATATTATATATTTTTTAGCAGAGACCCTAGAGAATAAAACGGAGATCATTGCAATACTTTATGTCACACCGTATTTGTGCAGCGGTCTTACAAATGCAATTCTTTAGGAAAAAATACACTTTTTTAAAATTAAAAAATAATAAAACAGTAAAGTTAGCCCAATTTGTTTCTGTAATGTGAAAGATAATGGTACGCCGACTAAATTGATACCTAACATGTCATGCTTCAAAATTGGGCACGCGCGTGGAATGGTGTCAAACTTTGGTACTTAAAAATCTCCATAGGCAACATTAAAAAATATCTACAGGTTACCAGTTTAGAGTTACAGAGGAGGTCTTTTGCTAGAATTATTGCACTCTCTCTAAAGATCGTGGTGATACCTCACATGTGTGGTTTGAGCACCGTTTACTTTTGTATCCATTGAAAAAAAGACGCTCAAAAACGCCAGTGCTAAAAAAAGCTCAAAAACGCCCAATAACGCCGCCGCAAAAATGCTCAAAAAAGCTGCAAAAAACACTGATAAGCTACTGACGTTTTTAGGACTTTTTTTAACGCCCTGTGTGCATGAAGCCTTAATGTAAGATCTGGGGTCAAAAAGACCTCAGCTCTCACATTTACACCTAAAAGCAATAAAAGCAAAAAGTTATTTTTTTCAAAAAGAAAAAAGGTTCCTTTCGGGCCGGAGGACGGAAGTGACGTTTGACGTCACTCCGGTCCTCCAGGAGCATAGAGTCGAGTGGGGGCTATCTTGCCCTCACTCAACTTCTTGCCCATCCATCCTTCGGATCGTTTCCACCACTACAGACCTCTCCCGCCGCCCATAAAAGTGATCTCGCTGCGAATTTGCCGCTGAGACCACTTTTATGTTAAAGCGGACAGCTTTAAAAAAATACCGGGGTTATGGCAGATATCTATTTTGTGAAGCCCCACTGCATTTTTGCAAAAATAAATAAATAAATTGTTTGTAATTAATACATTTATAAAACATATTTTTAACATAAACATATATAATTAAAATAAATTTTTTCTAATCAAAGCATGTTTTCTATTTTGAGTCTAACCATAGTCCAGTATAATGAGTAACTAAAAAGACTGCATGTTGCCATTATCCCATGATTTATACCATGCTAGCAAGGTCCACACGTTCCTTGTTTCTTTCAAATTGAGCCCATGCCTGGTCTGAAAATGAAGTACTGCCACAATGCCTCAGAGATTCCCTTTGGTTACCAGTGTCAATGACCTTGATGAGAAGGTGTAATTTTGACCGTGGGATGTTTAAATAAGGGGCTTACAATACCTCAAGAGGTTGTTAATTAAATCAGAACCATAGGAGAACAGAGCCCTGATTGTCTCTCTTTGGGAAGCAGCCTCAGCTGTGCAGACCTGGTGAGAGAAAAAAGGGAAGGGATTCTAGGAGGGAAAAGCAAATGCATGTCATTCACTGCTGCCTTGGAGCTTTTCATGGGAATGTGGCATCCTGTATTCTGAAACATTCACTATTTGGGTTTTTAGAGTTCACTGACCAGCCTTCACTGCAAGATCTATGCACTGACTAGTCTTGAAAAGCAAGATTCCTACAGGGAACCAACATTGTAGTGAGTGTTACTGACTTCTGTGTGGGAAACTTAAAACCAAATGACCTTTTATATATACAGTATACTGTTATGTAGTTATGCTTTATTGCAATATACAGGTATTATTCATGATTTTCAGTTCTTTCTTGACTGCTCAGAAGTAGCTGCAATTGTTGTTTATACAAGCTTTCCCAGGCAATTCTTTATTTTTTTAAATAATATACTGTTACTTATGTTCCACATTTTAATCTTGTCAAAGCAATTTTTTGCCATGCTTTTTCTCCTAGGCACATCTTCCACTGGCTGCCAATGTGCTAGCACACTTCTCTTTTGAGCACCACATAACCTACCCACTTCTCCACTGACCACCACTGCACTGGTGCACATCTCTTTGAGCACCCCTGTACCCACCCAGTTCTCCACTGACCACCACTACCCTGGTGCACTTCTCTTTGAGCACCACTAAACCTACCCACTTCTCCACTGACCACCACTACCCTGGTGCACTTCTCTTTGAGCACCACTAAACCTATCCACTTCTCCACTGACCACCACTGCACTGGTGCATTTCTCTTTGAGCACCCCTGTACTCACCCAGTTCTCCACTGACCACCACTGCACTGGTGCACTTCTCTTTGAGCACCCCTGTACCCACCCAGTTCTCCACTGACCACCACTACCCTGGTGCACTTCTCTGTGAGCACCACTAAACCTACCCACTTCTCCACTGACCACCACTACCTTGGTGCACTTCTCTTTGAGCACCACTAAACCTACCCACTTCTCCACTGACTACCACTGCACTGGTGCACTTCTCTTTGAGCATCTCTGTACCCACCCAGTTCTCCACTGACCACCACTACCCTGGTGCACTTCTCTTTGAGCACCACTAAACCTACCCACTTCTCCACTGACCACCACTACCCTGGTGCACTTCTCTATGAGCACCACTAAAACTACCCAGTTCTCTACTGACCACCACTGCACTGGTGCACTTCTCTTTGAGCACCCCAGTTCCCACCCAGTTCTCCACTAACCACCACTGCCCTGGTGCACTTCTCTTTGAGCACCACTAAACCTACCCACTTCTCCACTAACCACCACTGCATTGGTGCACTTTTCTTTTGAGCACCCCTGTACCCTCCCGGTTCTCCAATGACCATCACTGCACTGGCACACTTCTTTATTGGTACCACTCCATTATAATAAATTAGCAACAATGCATTTGTTTGAACTGTAAGCTCTTTTGGGAGAAAATGCTATATAAGCTAGTAAAATAAATATATAAACCCAAAATATCCAGGTTCTAAATGTTCAAGTTCAACATTTAACTGTCGCATTTGACCGCTAACAGATTGTCACAGTCTTCACTCAGCGTCAAGCCGCTTTTATACCCATATATAGTATAGCATCTCAATAGTACAACAATACCAGGTACTTTGCATTTGAAAAAAGATGAAGCAACCTTGTATGGTTTACTTCCTAAACACCAAGTAAGAAATGGCTTGCTCTGCTTCATAGCTATGCCTCTTTCTACATGTCTTCCTATCATCGCTGAAACCTATTTTTATAATATTGCCCTACATGTTTTATTTATCAGTGGTCTCTCCGCTTTCATATCATTCTTAGCCTAGTTCATTAGTCATATATGTACATACATAAATAATCAATTTGGCTCTCACAGCAGACTAGATATGAAGGCCTATATTTTTGCAGTGCCAAGAATACATTTTTGCTGGTTCAGCCACCGGAAATCCTTTTCTTCTGCCAACAAACGTTTCAGTTCCTCATGGTACATTTTAGAACTACATATAGCACTACTGACAGCTCAGTGAACAAGGGGAATTCATCACACTTGACAGATTCAGCTTTTGCCTCTTCCTGAATATAGATATTTAGAATAGTGTATGGCTTTTCTTTGTGTGTTTACATAGATGAATGAGATATGCTGGTAATACATGGTCTGATTTTTCAGTGATAATGATGAAAGATTAAATTATAGACGTCTCCAGTTGAACATTAGACATTTGTAGCAGTAACGTTTTATTTTAACTTAAACAGTTTTTTATGTGAAAACATCATTTCTTTTTCTCTGTTGATATCGTCTTTTTGTAACTGTTTTTTTAAACCGAAGATTTCAACAGTTTGCAAAGATCTATACAATTTGAAACCACACATTTTTTGTATTTCCAAATGATTGCTCTCATTTTTTGCTTGTTTGTATAATTCCTGATCATCATACAGTATATCAAAAATTGTAATTGTTTAGTCTAAAATGTTATAACTTATGCAGCCCTCTAGCCCTTTCCAGGACTTTTTTAGAGCCATTTTAGTGCCCAAAAGTTCGGGTCACCATTGACTTCAATGGGATTCGGGGTTAGGGGTCAAGTTCGGGGCCGAACTCGAACTTTTTCGCTTAGTTCGGCCGAACCTGAACATCCAGGTGTCTGCTCAACTCTAGTTATAAGCCATTATAAGTTAAGTTAAGTGTGTAAATGACAGAAGTCTCTGACATTTAACAATGCTCGAAAACAGGCAAACAGCTAAACACATATATTTACTATTTTACTGCCCAAACCTTGTAATTATGCTCAGCTTAACGTGGTTGATGCACTTTTTGTATACCACACAACCAGATGGGTGACACATTTCTAGGTTCAGCAATTCAGATTTGTGGCTTGCTATGTTATCGCTTACATGTCAGTCTGATCATTGGACAGTGACAGTGAATCACCATCTTCACCTCTATCTAATGAGCAGGGAACTTCAGATCCAGAAAATGTTAATGGCAAACTAGAAAGTAACAAATCAAACTTACAGATAAGCTGAGCTATGTATATTACAAGAATGAATATTCTAAAATTCATAATATTTGGCAGGTAAGACAGTTGGCATATATATATTTAAAATGGGTATTTAGATATTCACTTGAATTTCCCATTTGACTGTTTTCCTTTCTCTAAAAAAGGGAATGACCATTTTGTGTGTGCACAAAATCACCTGATCTGGAAGAGGTTGCAGAGGGTATCGGTGAATAGTTGTTTTGGTCTCATATTCCATCAAAACTTATGAGGTCTTCCCATTTAGGTGCAGACATTGAATTTGCTAAAAAGAAGTTGAGAAACGTTTGTGTTTAATCTGCTTTTATTAAGGCTTCAGTGTTGTAAAAATGGTGAACAGTCTAGTCCACTAAAACACGTGTGTGTTTTACCAGTAAGGGAAAAAATCTCTTTCCTTTTGTCAGTTTACCCTTTAAGTTCACTTATAGATTTATGGGTAAAATTTATATATATACGGTTGACAGAATGGACGGTTTATAATACTTAAAATCTTATAAGTAAGAACATTATATGTATCGAGTCGAATAGACATTCAAACTAAACAATGAAAGATCAAACGGTAATTGTAAAAGACCTAGACTTCAAGGGACGAGTAATCTATCTCCACTTC